>BMAO01031684.1:0-17316 GCA_019973975.1 Trichonephila clavata
AAAGTTTCAGAGCACCCTAATTTAAAATGCATGTGTAAGATTTACAGAAAGAATAAATTATTTAAGCGATCCCTTATTACATGAATTCCTCTATTGCGTGTGTTTTAAAGGTACGCGAAATTGTGCTTGTTACATTTTTAATTCTTTCTCCTCGAACATCATATTGTTTTCAGATATATATTTTCCTATACTTTCGAGTAATTTTTTTTTACATTAAGTTATAATTTCTAAACATATACAATGTTCCATAGTACCTGAAGTAAATTAATATTTTGGATTACCTAAATTGTTTAAAATAAGTGATATAAAAAACATTCATTTATTTATTTTGAATTGTATTTCAGCAAATTATCAGTTTCCCAATCAGTTACGTATGAACCATCGTCAATTTTTGATTTACTTTTTCCACATTTTACATTATTTGCCACTACATAAATAATTTTTGAAACATAATTTTGCAATTTCTATATTTTTTTGAAATTTTTGGTTTAATCCTATTTTTGGAATAATATTCCATGCACTTATTAGTTCTAGAAATACAGCCTACATATTAATCAGTTCTATGACTGTGGTGAATAATAATAAAAGAAATAAAATAACTAAGCTAAGATTAAGACCACAGGCTATCTGTCTGAGAGAGAGAAGAATATTAACGTCGCACTGATTAGCAACACGAGGGCTTTTGGCGACGCCCGCGTAATTTTGAACCATGGTTAAGTGACGCGGACGACACCTGAGCTGGAACTCCCTCTCCTAATTACCACACCACACCAATGGGAGGACGTTTGAGCTTTCGACAGATTTAACGTGCATCGTGCCCCTACACGGCGGGTCTTTAGTAGCACTAGGATCGAACTCATGACACGCTAGCCATGATCCGATGCCTAGACCACTCGGCCACCGTGGCCGTGGCTATCTGTCTGCTTTTATTCTTTGTCAATCAAGAGCTAATAATAGTCTAACAACTCATAAAGAGCTTTCTTCTTCAAAATTGTGACTGACCACCTCAGTCCCAATATATTTCATGTCCCAATATATAAAAAGTATGTATCTTTCAATAAATACTTCTTAACTTGAAATTTAGTAAAATGAAATGCTAGCTACTTCTGATTAAGAGATATTACTCGGTGCTGTCTGGCTCCTGCAAAAGTTATTTTCCTCATCGACTCCCAAGCTGTAATTTCAGACATAAGCAGTTACACCAACTGACTGCTGACGCAATTCAGTGCCGTACTAAAATTGCAGAATTCATTTCATACTGCTGGATTGTGGTCTACAATGGTCCCAGGTCATGTTGGAATCCCCAAAAATGTGCGAGAGCTAAGTAGGGAGCTGAATCGTCTCAACGGAAGTCCTCTTGACTCTCAGGAGAGCAAATAGCTTGATAACCATTACATTGACAAACATACTGCCACGACCTAAAAACACATGAGTCTTAGAAAGCTATGGGAAACCCTGTCACTGTAGGTCTTATCCCAAGTCCATTGTCCGCTTTCACCTAATTATCGGATATGACTTCCTGGGAGTAAACCTCCATTGGCTTGGCCTGGCTGTGAAGAATTCTGGACGTCCCCACGCCAAGAGGATGATGACAACTTGCTCTAATGCACTAGACCCTATAAACACTCGACTGACGACGTCTCCAGTCGATACTGGGCGATATTGATCATTTACCTGCGTAAAATGATCAAGAATCCAAGTACTGGAGTTGGATAAATAAATAAAAATGATTAAAGGACATAAATAGAACGCCTAAATCTTTTAAAGAAACATGTATTTTGAATCAGTGGCACAATGTTGCTTCTTCACATGAAAATTTGCTTAATTTTAACTGAGAGGTTTAGATATTGGATATTGACATGATATTCGGTATAATCAATCCAGGTTCTTGAAGTGACAATATGATAGGTGTCGGATGTCCGTGATGATTTAGGTAATTTAGCTGCTGATGAAACCATACTAGCTACTTATTTGAAATTAAAATTAATCAGACGAAAACCAAAATCTCTTTGCAGAAAATTATTTCTGGATGCGTCTCTGAGTACATACTCCAGCAGGAAAGTGCATCCATGCACAATTGAAGCTCTACAAAATCCTGGATAACAATTTTAATTTCTTAAACGGCAACAATAGATTCTGACATGAACTTAACGGACAATTTAAGGAGCAACTATGAGTTATTTCTCATTTTTACTTGTTATTTAAGTATTGTAACTACTTCTAAATATTATAAAAATGTTTAAAGGTAGAAGTAAGTTATGTATTTTGAAATTTGATTTATAAAAAGATGTTAATTTACTATAAAATATTTTTGTTTAGTAATGATTTCCATGCAAATAATGTTTGAATTAAAATGGCCTCGAAACTCTGAAATATGGGCTTGATATTTAATTACCGTTGAATTTTAAATGAATGCTCACTTGAGGCGAATGGCATATTATGAGCAATTTTCCTTTCAATGGTGATTTTGAGTATTTCTCCTACTTAAAGTTCTTTACTAAATCTCAGGTGATTTTGGTTCGGAATTTTCATCAAACAGGAAGTGAGTTGCATTAAAGATGATGAATATTGATATGGCAATATCTTTGCAGAAATAACACGGTACTTTATTGGAATAGAATTTAATCTGCATAATTCTTTATGCATTAGCGCGATTGACAAAACATTGATTCTAAAGGTAAAAGTTTATAAAATCTCAGTTACGAGAATCGTTTAAAAATGACAAGATAATTTAGATAGATATATTGATTTAAAAAGCTTATATTGATTTAAAAAATGGTTGCGGTGGCGTTTAGTTTTTAGAATTGCTTATATCTGAGGACAGATATGAACTAGGACATTAACTTCGAGCCTGTTTAAGACGATGTATAATAAAACATTATAATAGCTCACATAATAATAACATTATTCTTTACGTATAGTAACAATTACATCATTATATTATATCTCGATTCCTTAAAAATGAGTAATGCATTCTAGAAATAATTTCTTCATGGAATATTTTATTAATTATTTTTAAACAATTTCTACGATCGAGATGGAGGTACAACTTTTCTTTTTTTATTTCTTACATTTTTTTCAAAACTACCATTATAATTTATACGAAATATAAATACGAAAACGATTCAATTTACAATCATGTCCATAAATTAAGGATAATTCAGATTCACACAGAAATTGAACTCTAAAATAAAAATTTCACCTGTAGAATTATCACACACATCTTGAAGAAGAATATGCAAATTACAGGAAACCACCAGATGGAGCGGATAGTACGTCACAATGACGAGAGAGTAAGAGAGGGGTATATAAGGAATGATGCAAAGAAGTAAAATTGTTCACAAGCGTTTTAAAAGCCTTCAGTGCAATAACGCATAGTGATGGCATAAAGGAAGCATTTGGATGATTTTTACGGGGTAAATTATCGAACGACTGAATGTGGACGTACCCAGCTGGAAGTATCCGAGGAACTTGAAATTGCCCAGAGTGTCATCTCCAGGCTTTGGCAACGATTCCAAGATGATGGTAATGTGAGTAGATGTTACAACACAGGTCGCCCGAGTTACAACGCCGAATGAGGACCGGTATCTGGCAGTTACTGCCAAAAGAAACAGACGGAGCACAGCATCAGACCTGTCTCGTCAGCTCTCTTCAACTACCGGTACGACAGTTTTAAGGCAGACCGTGTACAGACGCTTAGGCACATTGGCTATATATGCTCGTAGGCCTGTCAGATGTGTTCCCTTACCGCAACTCACTGTCGCCTGCGATTAACCTGGAGTAGAGATAATGCATTGTGGACACCGCAACAGTGGTCTTGTGTGATGTTTCCGACGAGTCCAGGTTTAGTTTGCAGTCTGATTCTCACCGGACTTTCATATGGAGAGCGCCAGGTTACCCGTTACCACCAAGAGAACACCATTAAACGACACCGTTACGGTGGTGCAGGATGGCTCGTTTGGGGAGAAATTATCTTGGTTCCAGAACTGACCTGCATGTTCAGTGCGTAATGATGACAGGCCACATCTATCGGGATGTCATTCTGGAACAACATGTAAATTTGTTTCGGCGCGCCATGGGTGCTGAATTTCTGTTTATGGATGACAATGCCCGTCCTCATCGTGCAAACATTGTAGACGAATGCCTTCAATCGGAGGATATCACCCGTATGGATTGGCCAGCATACTCACCGGACTTGAATCCAATAGAGCATGTGTGGGATATGCTTGGCCGACGAATTGCAGCCCGTCAACCCCTCCCACCTGTCTACCGAACTTCGGAGGGCATTGCTTGATGAGTGTGTAATATTCCCCAAGATCAGATTGATAATTTGATACTCAGCATGCGTAGGCGTTGTAAGGCGTATTGCATCGTCCGGGAGACATACTCCGTATCATACTAACCATGTTATACTGTTTTTTGTAAATAGGTTCTTTTTTGAAACTTGCTCCAGGGAGTAAAAATCGCAATTTTTATTAATTATATCAAACATATAGCATCTTTTTTGCTCTTTACCTTTTGTTTAATAAATAGACTTTACAAATAAGTCAAATTTGTTTTGTTTCTGTCTCTTTCTTTGCCTGAACTTCATGATCCTTGATTTATGGACATGAGTGTTATGATGTTTTATAAAACTTAATACTCCATTATTTCATAAGGCAAAGTTTACTGGCTTCCAAAAGTTAAGACAAAACGT
This sequence comes from Trichonephila clavata, assembly GCA_019973975.1. Classification (NCBI taxonomy): domain Eukaryota; kingdom Metazoa; phylum Arthropoda; class Arachnida; order Araneae; family Nephilidae; genus Trichonephila; species Trichonephila clavata. The sequence continues at coordinate 4,697 of BMAO01031684.1, forward strand.
GGTTTCCGAAGCTCACCATAATAGAATGACAGTAATAATAAAATTTAAAGTTTATAAGAATAATGTTAACGAATTAAAAAATATGCTAAGACGATAGCTGCAGCTTTTATTTTATAGAACAGAACAGGTGTATAGGAGTGAGAGTGAAAAATATGCACACATCAAGCTTTCGTAATTTTGTGTACCTGATGACAATACGGTAATATATCGACTTACGAGAATTTGGAATTACGTCAGTTCGTCAATTGGTATATTTTTTCATTCTGAAACCTCAGACGGAATCATTGACAGAGTCTGTTAAAATTGGCAGTTTAATTGAAGAAGTTGTCGATTTGGCTAGACAAATAAATTTAGAGGTGGATAGTGATGATCAAGAACTGTTGTGAATTCCCGCAATCCGGAGCTGAAAAATGATGAACTCATAGAAATACATGAGTAATAGCAAGCCATTGAAGAATTAGAGTCTGTAGACCCAGTTCAATCAGATAATCGAATGACGGTTGGTAATTTGACAGGAATCCCTTTAATTGAAAAAGAGTGAAACCTTTTAGAAAACACATATTTCAATGAAGAGCGTATTCAACAAAACAAGGAGTAAAAAAAATTATTAGCATGCTACGAGGAAATTTTGTGGGAGAAACAAATTGAACGGGCTGACTACGCGTTAGATTTTATGAAACCTTCTACATCAAAATAACTTCGGCTTGCGATTTTGTATATGTGTTATTTAAGAATATTTAAAATGTTTTTTTTTCGAAACCATTATTTTCTTTTGTATACAGTCCGAACTAAAATGATTTATGTACATTTGTACACGAAATTCTACCTCGACTTACGCGGTTATCACTCAGTCTCACCTGCCGCACAAGCTCAGGGTATTACTGTAGTCAATACAGTCTTGTAATGTCCAGTAGAAGTCGTTGACCCGATTCGATAAGGTCACGGTACGTAGAATGAATGGAAATGTGATTGTCACAGGCTGATTCTTCTAGACGTCATAATGTGCCTTACAGTGTAGTCCAACAACTGTGGGACTAATATCAATCCAAAGATTCTATGTTCAGAAAACATGTTACAGCCCATCCACAAGCTATAACACTCCAAGAAGATCGTTTGCTATCTCTTTCGGACCCAAAGCAGAGCCCTTATTGCAGACCACTTTGTAGCATCAGGGAGAAGAGTCTCTGCTAGTAAGCTGTGAAGATGCCTTCACAATACAGATCTATATGCCAGACAACCATTTGTGCATGCTCTCCTCAAATACGACGACAGAGAAAGGCCAACTTATTGTGAACAAGAGAACGCGTTTTCTAGAGCAGACAGCAATGTGCTTCCATACTCTTCACAGACGAATCCAGATTTACACTGGAGAACGATTAAGGGCGTTTACTGATCTGGAGGGAACAACGCACCAGATAACATCAATTCAACACTGTTGAAAGACACAATTATATAGGTGATAGAATCATGGTTTGGGCAGGTAACTCACTCAGTAGCCTCTTTTATCTGTATGTGTTCTTTGGAGGGGCTATGACTGGAGTGGGATATCGGAATGAGATCCTTGATCCATATGTTTTCCATATGCTGGTGCTACGATTGGGCGACGATCTCAATTTGATGGATGATAATGCATAACTTCACCGAGCTGAGTTTGTTGAGGATTATCTTGAGTGTCACGGGATGGAGCGAATGGCATGACCAGCTCTATCTCCAGACTTAAATCCGATAGAATATCTTTGAAGTTATCTTGGCAGACAGGTTGCTGCTTTAAGTCCACCTCCAAGGTCGTACAGAAGCAGGATTAATTTTTACTCCGTGCCTGGTCCTTGCTTCCCATTTTGGTGTCCACCACAGCAACGAACAAGTGCCATTGTAATACTAAAGTTAATCAAATGATTATTATCTGAAAGAAAAATTCATAAATTATGTTAAAATTTTGGTGCATTTTACAAAACAAAATATACTACTTTTTCATATACAGTTAAACCTGTTTTTTGTGCGGTAAATAGGGACCGCATAAAAAAACAGCACAAAAAATAATCGAAAATTTCATAAATTCTTACATATAACAAAAGAATTCGTCGAAATACTACAGATTTTTTTTATGCAGTAAAGAGGAACCGCATAAAAAAGTCGCACTTAGAAAATACACCAATTATTTACGAAATTCATCAGAAAATACTTCCGTAAAAATAAAAAAATAAACTACACATAGCAACATTTAGTTTCTCATTGTATACATGGAGAAACTTTCAAAATGCGCATACATAATTCACTATTACTCAAGTGTATACCAAAGTGCTCATCTTCCTGTGACGAAAAAGTTTAAAATCACTTTCGCCACTTGAAGATACAATTTCAATTGATTTATTTTTGGTACCATAAAGTAAGAGATAAATTTTTGCGACGAAGGTTGGTTGGTCAGTTGCTTGTAAACGTTAGATAACCAGATATGCATGATCGAAGCTCTTTTTCTGAAATTTCATATTCCTTTCGGGATAGGTATCTATTTTGAAAATGCCTTTCCAATTTGACGAAAAACTGTATCCCTGCATATATTTTATCTACTCTCAAAGAATCCGGTTCTTCTTGTCCGTGTTCATAACCAATCAAAGTATTGATAATGTCACTGTCATTGAAAGTTTCATCTTCAATCAAACGTAGGCCGTTGGCGCGTTGAGAGAAAGCAACTGAACGTGCATTGTCGGGAGACTGTTTATAACAAATGAAAATAGTGTCTTGAAGTGTATATATGTACATTGCAATGGCGTAACATACACATCCGCAACCCAGCCTCGCAAGGGGGAGGGGCTCAGGACTCTAAGGGGGCCTAAAGCCTTACTAACGCCAAGTAAGTATCTACCCAATTTATAAAACATTAACTAAGGGCAAGAGTCATAATATTACAGTCATTCAAAATCCTAATGATGAGAGTTTAAAGCTCGAAAGAGCTAGGCACTTTGGTAATCCCCCCCCCTCAACTATTATAGAATATTAAAGGCAGAACCTGACTTTGCAGGGAGGCCCTAACATTCTCCATCACCACTGGTACATTGATAGAAAATATTTCAGAGTCACCAAAGCCGTTGGAATTCATATACTGCATAAAAAAAAGATCGCACAGAAAAAATGCACAGAAATAAAATCGCACAAAAATAAAATCGCATGTAAAAGGACGCTACAAAAATAGAGGTACTACTGTACATGATAATATCTCTTAAAATTTAAGCGATCTAGTATTTTATTAATGTTACATATTGAACAAATACATATTTAAAACAAAAGACTAAAAAATGTTAGTAATGAACGTATAACTTTTTCGAGACCCTTCACGTAATTCCATGCATCTTATACATATTTGATAGTTCAAGAAATTTTTTGAACATGAATGCTAATGGTTTTATTATGGAATAAATATATTTTTTAAAAATTGTATTCTTTTAATTTCATGTGAAGGAGTTTTGTGGATGATTTTCATTCAAGTTGAAGTACCATTAACACATACGGACAAATATTTAATATTAATATCGGAATTTCCACAACAGCAAATATAAATCAATTAACAATGTATCTTGAGGAGAACAAATGAAGAGCATTTGAATTACAATGGAAATGATAAAACGCATCACAATAAAATTTGGTAAACAGAATATTCTGTTCCTTTTTATTAAATCTTATTTGTTAAGTACTACTTTATGATGTTGCATTTTGTTCTGAATCTCCGTATTTCTCCTGATACTCGTATTTTATACACAGCAATAGATGTAGAGTCACTAAAACATCAGTATAATCCATCTCTGAGCAATAAAATCATTTTTAAGATACAAATAAATTAATTATGTATGTGAATTAATTAAAGATAAAGTAGAATCAAGAAGTTACTGCCTTTTTAAAATATGTTCTGATTTAATCTAATCTGAAATACAATTTCTTCATATTCAACCAGTATACAGTAAACATATGGTGAAGAACCTGCACTGATTTTATAACTAACAATAATATTTATAAAGGTTCAAAGGCATTAATACAAACTTGGGTAAATTTTTCATTATAATTTCTGTTATTTTAAACGTTAAAAGAATTCATATATAATAGCCTAATTATAAAGACATTAGACGTAAAACGCGTAGCATGCGTTAAACAGCGATCCATATAATAATGATCTCAAATTGAATTTTTGCAAGATTTTTTATTACATTTGTTTTTGATAAGTAAAGCATCAATATAAATATATTCACATAAAACCTATAATAAGAGAAACATAAGGATTAATCATCCTGGAGATGATGCCAAAAATTTAAATAATATTAAAAATAGAATTAAAGCATTTTAATTAACATGTTTTAATAATGTCCAGCTGTTCATTGTTAAGATTACAACTCAAACTAAACATGGGTTATGATAAAGCATTTGGTATTACATAATTAAATTTTAACACTATCCATACGGACTAAATGAATTGTATTATGGTAAGAACACATTATGTATATATATATATATATATATATATAATCAAAATTTCTCTACAAGAGAGAGATGAACAAATATAGTTAAAACTGAAAAGAATTGAAAATTGCAAGATAACCAGACAACAGAATTTAAAAGGAAATAAGAAATATTAAAATAATAGAGTTAAATATAAAATATATAAAAGAATGGATGCTAAGTATTATCAACATTGCTGACTTAGGACAGCTAATATATAAACATATTTTATATAAAAGTGGGGTTGAACATGTTTTGTGGCCAGCCAACCTTCCCCCTTTCTGTTAATAATACTGAGCAAAATCCTATTGAAAATAATGGATAGGAAATCTAAATCCATTAGGAGAAGTAGGTAACTTACTTAAAATTGTATACATAAACGTAGAGCCCGCGGTAAATCTGAGTACAATAAATAAGTTATTGCCAGATTCTGGACCCAAATACATGTTCAAATCAAAGCAATGGCTGAAAAGTAGCACTTAGCAAAAGTATGAAAAGATTAGAAATCATAAAATAAGAATTGTAAACATACTACCATTAACTTAGGGACACTAAGATTATATGGTTTAAAAATATAAAAAGAGTAATTTTATCTAAAATTAGAAAATGGGGGTATCTATAACTATCTTGGAAGAATAATAAATTTAAAATAATAACCTATGGAAATAATAATAATAATAATAATAATAATAAACTATGGAAATTTAATCCTTACTATTTAGAAAATCCTTATTCAAATATCTATTTATAAAATTAATTGGGTATTTTTGAATTAACAGTATTTTTTAAAATCTTTATAATTTTTTTTTTATTTTTTCTAATTTATTTGAAACTAGAAATTTATTGCGTTGTGTGTAATTTATAACAATATTTATGAATATAGAAACATGCACATTACTCTCCCAATGTGGTACTTTTATAATATTGAAATTAAAGTCTTCTCGTTTTTCATAAATATTAGTAACTATTTTATTATCTTTTAATTTAATTACTATATCAAGAAAATTTGCTTCCTAATTGTTACTATTTGTCTGAATTAAATTAAGATATTGTGGATAAAAATTAATGTTATTTTTAAAGTTGTCTTGCTTGCCTAAAATAATAATATCATCTATATAGCGAAAAAAGTAATAGTCTAAGTTATATATATATATATATAATCTATGAAACTATTCTCAAAGTAATGTAAATATAATTTGGCAAGACAGTTGCTAGCAGGGCCATCTTGTGGCAGACCCTTAATCTGTAGATAATAATTACCATGATGATAAACATAGTTCCCTTTTAGAACTAACCTAAGTAGAACCAAATCTATCATATTTGACATTTTTAAATAAATTATCTTTATGTAATTTTACAAGTGTTTTAATCATATCATCAACATTAATAGAGTTAAAAAGATCTTCAAAACCTAAACTATATACTCTGAAAATATCTTTTTACCTTTAATTTGTGCAATGAGTTCTTTACTATTTTTAAGAATGGCTAAGTTTTTAAGATTATTTATTGTATCTTGTAATATTTCATGGAGAATTTTGTCTGATTTGCTGATATATGTATTAAAACCATTAGTAACTGTTCTGAACTTGACTGGGTCTTTATGAAATTTAGGAGTAAGAAATACGTGTGGAAATTTAAAAGTATTACTAATTTGTATTTTTAATTGTTTATGAAAAGCCAAAATTCAATTACTTATTTCTCTATCAGAAATTTATGACTTAATAAAAGCTGTATTATTATCAAAATGTTTGTTGAGCATTAAACTATAATAGTATTTAGAAATGAAGGCAAAATTTCCTGGCACTTTATCAATATAAACTATAATAAATTTATTTTGCAATTTTTTAATCCGATTTTTAATATCATTAAAAAGATGTTATTATCTGTACTATATATATATATATTAAAATATATAGTATTTTACAAATAATATAAGGAATGAGTTTATAATAATAAAATTGATAGTAAAAAATATATTGATAATAAAATTGAAAGAATGTCCAGGATTAAAAAAGGCAGGAGGAAAAGTAGAGACATATAAAAGACATACCTTTATAAAAAAAATTATAACATAATTTTGAGGGAAATTTAATGTTAAACATATTTAATACTTCAATCTATATATAGGTTTTAACAAGAACGAGATAGGCTTAATTTTTGATACTTTAAAATACTCAAAATTTACTTATTTCTCAAAGATATGATAATCTTAGTTTATAAATTTAACATAAAGCCGAATATGTTAATTCATCTATATTTTCCATTTTGGGAATCAGTTTTAAGAGAATATAAATTTTGATGATATTTTTATTAAACATTTATCGCTTTTTCCAGTTCAGAGTTCAGAATATTGTTATTAAAATGCTTTCAAACTGGTAGATTAATATCTGAATACAATTATAAGCTACACCAATTGCAAGAACTTGAAGGAGAGATAATACAAATATAACTGTTTTTATATATAATTATACTTATGAAAAATAAGTTTGATGTCATATGATTCATTAAATAATAAAATGACTTGTAGCTAATATTATAACCTCAAAGTTTAAGTCTTGAAGATAAGAGTTCTTTCCCTTATACGATTTGCGGATATGCTATATATAGTTTGAGATAGAGCATAAAACTTTTGAAAAAAGAAAAAGCAATCTCTTCAGAGGAATCCAGTATCGCTGAAAACTTAGGGACGCTTGGAGGTCGTAAAAGTTAAGAACTCATAAATCCGGTAAATCGAAGTCTTCAAGCACAGATAGATAATCACAACTCCCTAGCTATTTAAGTGGTATATCTAAAAGAATGAATTCTTTACTTTGTTTTGTACTTTTCGACTAAAGTTCATTGTAATTAAAACTGTACTTAGTGTAGTTTTAATTTCGTAAATATAAAAATATATTTTAACTAATCGCAGAATGGGGTTGTTTTTTAAGTAAAAGATCCGTTTGGTTTTTTTAAAAAATAACAACAATATTCTGTTTTAAGAAATTTTATTTTGGGATTGTACATACTTTTGCCTATTGTTCTACATAGTTGCCGAGTTTATTAATGCACCTGTCATACCTTAGAACTAAGTTTTAAAAATCCTCTTCAAAAAAGTCTGCCACCTTGTCTTACAGCCAAGAGTTCACGGCCGCTTTCACTTCTTAACGGCGTGGCATGCTCTCAAAAGGTGCTTTGCTCCTCCACGATAACGCAAAGTCTCACACTTCTCGAAAGACTTGGGACGAAATCGAATCTTTTGGCTGGGAGGTTTTGGATCATGCACCATACATCTCTGACCCTGCTCCTCTAACGATTTGCATCTTTTTCTAGTACCTCAAACCCTGTCTTGGTGAGAAGCTTTTCAGTTACAATGAAGAAGTGAAAGCGGCCGTGAACTCTTGGCTGTCCGACCAAGCCGCAGACTTCTTTGAAGAGGATTTTCAAAACTTAGTTCTAAGGTATGAAAAGCACATTAATAAACTCGGCAACTATGTAGAGAAATAGGCGAAAGTATGTACAATCCTAAAATAAAGTTTTTTTAAATCAAAATATTGTTGCTATTTTCTGAAAAACAAAAATGAACCTTACTTAAAGAACAGCCTTCGTAAATATTCAAGCAAAAAATCTCACCATGTTCTTTTAATTCTATTTTTTAATCATTACATTAGATTTGTGGAAAGCGTATGTCAATAACAGTGTAATTCCTTAATAAAATGATTTAATTAATTATTCTTTAACAAAAAGTGTCCTCATTTAGCAATCTTTGCTAGAAAGTATAATGATGTAACTTAAAAAAGTGGCATATATAGGTAGGAGAAACCCTGCTAGTGTCAAAGATAGTATGTAACTGATGAGCCTAAATTCTAATTCAAAATGCATGGGAATTTTAGTTTTTACTTTACTATCCATTATTCCGGTTCGAAGAATTATCTTGTGTGAGATGAATATACAATTATCAGAAACTTAAATATAATATTGCTTTGATCTTTTTTGTATTTTATTTCATATTTTTTTTTTAAAAAATAAGCTGTGAAAATTTTTTTTATGCTTTTAATATGGACAATCTGCTGTTCGTGGTAAAGTTTTCACTGTAGCCGAGTGATCTTAGTCGCGAGTTAGTTTCTAGCATTACAACAATCAAATCTTGAGTTCATCTACATCAGACCCGTCATGTAGTAGGAATACCGCAGTGATATATGACAAGATTCAAAATTTTTGTTTTGCCATGTAGAAGTTTAGAGAGTAACATTGCAAGTTAGGTGTCGTTTTCTTTATTTGAACGTGTTCAAAACTTCGATGTCTTTCGCCATAGTCCTAGTGTAGATTCGAAGGGCAACGTTAGCAACCCAACCAATCAGTCAATTGTGGCTAAGGTCAGGGGCAAGTAATGATGACAACTAAATCACTGTAATAAATCTTGTTATATGTCTTTGAGTTCCAATTATAATTAATTTCTGTAAAGCACACTATACTTCCAAAATCGGAATGTAGACGCTACCACATTATGGACAGATTTGTAACAGTAACGTGAACTTTAAACGCATTACTTTTACCATCAGATAGGGCTTAGATTCCGATGAGTGAGGGTATACCACCTCCCTGTCCAATCCTGCGTTATATTTAAGCTAATTTGTTCTTCGAAATGTTTATCTTTATTGGCTTTAGAATGACTAAGTATCCGTCCTTTTTAACTGCGATATTTTTATGTTTTAAGTGTATTATTTTACTCCAAGATTTTGTTTATTACTTTTAGTCTTAACCCATTAGTTACATAAGGAATGGTTACACTTCTAGAATTCTATGCTATCTTCCACTTGATTCTCCGTTGAAAGTAAGTACCGTAATTTGTGATTAAACCAGTGCTTCTCAAACTTTCAGTATTTATAACCCAATTTTCAATCATAACTTTCATTGCGCCCCTCCCTCTTTCCTCCATACAGTAACAATGTATCGAATTCAATAATATACTTTGACGCAAATATGCAATACTTATTTAATCATTACCCGTACAAATTAACGAAATAAGTATTAAATTTTGTAATAATATTATTTGTATTACACAATCTTTAAGACCTTCCCATTTAGACAAGACGTAAAGCTGTTGCCGAGTTTCGTCTGGCTACTGGACACAGCTATCTCCTCAAACATCTTTATCGAATTCAAGTTGCACAAGCCCATTTCTACACGATCTGTGATATTTGGGAGGACAGGGATGCTGACCACAATCGCCACTGCCCAGAACTAAAGGGCTTCTCTTTGAGCAATCTTTATTGGCAAGTCAGGAACTTATTGGGTTCATAGACTTTTCTGGCTACGTTGTTATTTCCTACTTCGTTTGTTTTGTCTGTTTTTGTTCCTTCCCTCGTGTGGTGTAGTGGTATTTTGTAGGTGGCGTGGCAGGAGCGGACACATAACATTTCGTGGGCTGAGCGGACACTTTGAAACTCATCGTGGTTTGAGCGGACACATCCCCCCCCCTTCTTAGAACAGATTCGATTACCGTATTACAAGGATAAATACATTTTTGCCAATCAAATTTAATTACCTGTATTAAATTGTTAAGATGTTATAATGCGAATACATTTTAAACATAGCGAAATGTAATAGAAATAAAAACTTTCAGATAAATATTTAAAAATTAATAGTAAGTAACAATACAATGAAAGGTATGAACGATTTTTAAAGAAAACTGTATTTTAAAGTCAAATAAACATTGGAGGGAAGGAAGGAATTGAAAGGAAGTAAAAATAAATACTAGAAGTAAAATACGCAAGATGCAAGTAGATAAAAGTAAAATAAATACAAGTAAATAAATACTAACAAACCTTGCATCTTGCGTATTTTACTTTTAATATTTATTTTTACTTGTGTTCATGAAACTAATGAATTCTATGGCTATTGCACCTGTTCTAATATTTATTTGACTCTAAAATACAGTTTTCCACAAAATTCGTTCATACCTTTCATTGTATTGTCACTTACTATTAATTTTTAAATATTTCTCTGAAAGTTTTTATTTATATTACATTTCGCTATGTTTAAAATGTATTCGCACTATAACATCTTAACAATTTAATACAAGTAGTTAAATTTGATTGGCGAAAATATATTTATCCTTGTAATTCGGTAATCGAATCTGTTCTAAGATGGGAGGGGGGGATGTGTCCGCTCAAACCACGAAATGTTATGTGTCCGCTCCTGCCACGTCCACTTCTGCTACGCAACCATTTTGTAACCCTGGCCATTGGAAATTTAAAAAAAATATTTTGTTCTTTTTTTGCAATCTTCCTGTTTTGGATTTTTTTTCAAACAGTATTCTTGAACAATATTTTATTTAAATAAAAATGCCGAAAGCCTGATAAATTATATTAGCTCGAAAAAAATTAAGAGAATATTTTTAACTTATCCCGGGAGTGGTCGAGTGGGGCACAGAACCACCCCAGGCTTATGGCATCTTTAATTCTAGGAAAACTGTGGATTTGTTACCAATGACCCTATCAGTATCTTCCTATATGGCAATCTTCATGGGAACTCTAATATGTATTTGTCACATATCTCCCTCTTTTTCGAGAGTGCCAAACATTTTTTTTACAATTTTAAGATACTTGGGGTGACTGAGTTCCCCACACGACTACTTTTGTTCCAAAATATTTTCTATGAACAAACTACTTTTTCACCCTTTGAACAACTTAGTGGTTTTGATCGCTACGTTTCTCAGCTCATTATGGCTTGTAAATGTAAATGAACAGAATATATACGTATATATATTTATAAGAAACTGTCCTCTACGATCTATAATGGAGGAAGGTGGAACTAATGAAGCAAGTGAAGAATCTGTAATGAAATAATGGATATTAATCACAATAGCGAAAATAAATTTGAGAAAAGTGATCAACATGAAACGTTTGAGTTGAAACGAAATTTTGCTATCTAAGAAACTCCATCAAGAAAGATATGAAGCCACAGGTGTACGACAAGACACACCACTCTCTGTAAAAAAACAAGTAAGAAAAAGGTCAACATGCTATTTGTCGATGCTAAAAGGCCAATAAAACTACAGTAACCAACAAGATATTGCATTATTGCCTGCAAATACAATTCTTGTAATGTTAGTGAAAAGTGTCTGTGATTTGTATTCAAGTCTTGCATATTTGAAAAAAAAATTATTTCTGTTTCATTGGATTTTTCCTCAAAGTATTACATTAAAATTGAAAAGTCCTTAATAGTAAGTAAGTTACTTTCGCTTAGTTAAATCATTCACTGTAAATACGGTTTTTATCAGGCATAATAAAAATAATTATAAAAAAAAATGATTGCGCTGTCTATAACTAGAGTTAGTAGTCACCCCGCGTGACTACTAACGCTAGTTATAGACAGCGCACCTTCCTCCGGGTTAATAAATAGTTGTTTTAATATGCCAACATTTGAAAATTAAAAATATGATTTTGACTTACTTCCAAATTGTCTCAGCAACCAATGTATCAAACATATAAGGTAAAATTTTCTTTAAAAAAATTGAAATTATTACTGCAAAAACAGTAGATTATATTGTTCCTTAACTCTAATCCAATTCCTTTTGAACATTTCACTAATTAAGATCCGAAATTTAACCAATTAGAAATACTTCCTCAAAGTTATGCAGTTCTCCACTTTTTAATCAAAATTATCCTATAATATTTCACAATATATCCTTGGAAATGTGATATTTGCTTCAAAACAATATGATCTAGGTAATCGATGAAAATGAAATAGAATACTGTAAAAAAGATCATCACAAGCTCTGATTGTCTTATAAAATTGTAGTGGAGGAAATAATAGATTCACTTGAGTAAAAGAGACAAAACATACAAATCCGCTTTGACAAAATTTGTGAGCTATAATCTAGTTGAAATCAAAGGCACTCCTCCGAATATTTTTAACACTGATGAAAAGAACTGAAGAAATCGAAAAAAATCGTATGTTCCTGTAATAGTCTTATGCTTTTCTATGAAGCGAGCAGCCGAAACTAGACGTGGCACAAATATGAGCACATATAACCTACTAAAGGCTTTTAAAGATACAACATGTCTTTCGAAGCTTAGAGTTAAAAAATTAGAAATTACAATAAAACTCATTCTTTTCATTGCTTATATGAAAGCAATGACCTTGTACGAGAT
>BMAO01031685.1:0-44406 GCA_019973975.1 Trichonephila clavata
TTCTGAAGATTCCCAAGATGGGCAATAAATTTCTCTCTCGGGTACTTCTCTCAACCAAATTATCCCCTCAGCGAAAGCCGACGCTCGCTAAGGAATGGGGATTGGGGGTGGGTAACAATCGTAAAATTGGTAGTTCTTTTTTCTTTTTCAGGATAGGGAGGGGGTAAAGCAGCAGTGAATCTTATCCATGGAAGAGTTATTTCTGGACAAAGATCAGTGGTCAAACTTTTCGACTCACGGAACCCTTAAAACTGTAAGATGTTTTCCGCAGTGTTGGATAAAACGAGACGGAGACCCCCTAGTGCAGTCCAGTTCTCGGGGCCCTGTAGCCTAATAATCTTATTACAAAACATTTTAGCAATATATTTCATTGCACAAATAAAATAACAGATAATCAGCGAATTAAAAAATATGTAACTAAACACTAATTATTTATTAGAATCTGTAATAAAAACTAATTCTTGCAGCAAAAAATAGCTAAATATTTGGTTTTTATTTTATTTTTGGAACTCTTAAAAAGGGTGGGGCCCATAGGCAATCACCTACTCCACCTAATTAGTAATTCGGCACTGGTTTTTGGGGAATCCCATTCCACACTTAGAAGAATATATCTTAAAATAATATTTAAAGTATATAGATAAACATATTTTTGATGTTATATGAAAAGAAAATTTTAAAAATTTCATTTTATTAAAAATTTTTATGATGTAATGTTAATGTTATTTATTCATTTGTGATCCAAATGTCACCTGCGCATGCATCATATTTAGTAACTGAGATATGTGTTCACATTTTTTACACAAACTCTCGGCACTTGGAAATTATGTGCAGTACCATTTCATATCCCGCGTTTAATTCGTTTTTATATTTTGTTTTTGTAGACACTCGCGTTGAGAAATATTTTTCACTTACTAAATACATTTTTGTGAATGGCATTAAAATGTTCACAGCTATGTGAGAAATTCTGCGTATTTTGCAAGAACTGGCAACCTAAAATTTTGGTGTTTTAACTTAAATTTAAATTTTAGCATTGGATCTCTTGATATGTCGATAAATTGTTCCATGTTCTTCATTATAGGTGTTTTTCCCCCCACAAATGTAAAAGGTTTCAGAATATTACACTAACTAGTATAAAATTACGTTGTAGAACTCGGGATAACAAACAATAGCATATTCATAATCTAATAGATAGAGAAAGAAAGTTTTAAATTCATTTTTATTATAAAACAATAAAAGTTTAAAAAGTTTTTCACAACAAAGTTATGTATAAATAAAATTTTTAATTTTAATGTATGAGATCATTTTTAGATAATTGTGGCTATACGAATTTCATGAGAACTTGAATACGTTTTGCATACACATTTATAATTTTTCTTTTCGATTTTTTTTTATTGTGACTCGTGGAATCCCAAGGTTTTGTGGAACACAGTTTGAAGATCAATGCTCTAGATAAATGAGAACGAAACTGTGTTTAATTTTTTCTGAATAAATGATTTTCAAAGGAAGAATGGGTGGATTTAAAGCAATGAAAAACTTAATTTCACGTTTTAATATGCTGTATTAAATGAACAAAACAATATGATACAATTTTACATTCATGCGATAGAAAAGGGGTTGGCAACCTATTTCACGTGTGGCACGCGGCACAATTCTCAGTGGCACTCTGCACTACTCAACAAATGTGTCAATTTTTGAGAGGATGGAAGTTGATAAATTTGTAATGGATCTTATTTGAAATAGATCTCCAAAATTATGGACAATTACGAAATGTCGAAAAAATCGGAAAGGTAACTCCAAAGATAAATTTACAGCTTTTTTGTAATTTATTGAATGCCATTGTTGGAGAGATTTAATTGTTTCAAAAGAGAAAATTGTATGCACATTGCTCTCCGTTTTTGGTTCTAGTTATCTAAGTAAGTAAAAAAATCTTTCCTCTAAAAAAAAATCTTTCGAGTCCGCATAGAAAATCAACAAAGAGTTATCTCAATTTTCTTCTAAGACCAATTCTTACCAATAAAATATAATTAAATATTTTTCAAACAAAATGCACAAATAATAGCTTCATTACATTACTTTTAATTATAAATAGCGGTACAATAGCATCACGTGTATCTGAAAAATATTTAAACAATTTTTAAATGAAGAAAGTACAAACAAAAGAAAAAATATTACAATTTTTTTCCGCAGCGTTTCTCAGTACAAATTCTGAAATATATCAACATTGATAAAAGCATGATATATTTTATGCTACATATACATATAGATTAAAATACAATTTTTAAATCACATACAATTATTGATTTTAATATACAATAACATAAATTTAACATTGATACCGATGGATAACCATAAGATTATTTAATTTTACGCATATTTGGCAACAAAATAATAGTATTGTTTTATGTAGTGGATGACACTTGATTCTAATACAGTTTTTTCAAATATTTATCTATTAATTACCAATTAATTAAATAAATTAATTACCGGTTTTCGACACCAACTTAGATTCGTCTCCATTATTGTAACATTGTAAATGCTAAAACAAAACAATGACAAAAGTTGGCACCGAAAACCAGTTTTTCATCCAAACTAGCCAAACCGGGTGCGCATTGTTACAACAATTCAGACCAAACCATGCTTTTTTTCAATTCCTACTATAAGTTCACTGTCTCCCTATACATATATCTTTTTGAAATTTTCAATCGTTGATAAAATACTTTGTATTCATTCATTCAAATTTGGAATTGTCTTAAAATTTGTTTTATATTACTTTTTTCCCTTGAAAATGAAATTAATCTAACAGGAAATTGCGCTCAAACTTATCGGACGAAAACCTGCAGCATCAATTACGATGTACAAATATATGCATTGAGATCTATTGAAAAAACTCAGCGAAAGAGTTGAGAAACAAATATCTCACTAATCAAATAAATTTAAATAATATTATTTGATTCATTGTATTTTCATTATTATAATATCTTTGTTTGTATACATATAAAAATAATGAAAACAATAATAATTCGTTCTGTTTTACATTTTTACTCCAATAAATGCTTGTAATAAATCCAAATCTATCATAGAGATATATATTTTTATATGTGGCCCGCTGAATTGTAATGCTTTTTCGAAGTGACCTGCAAGGTCATTTGGGTTGGCCATCCCTGTTCTACGCAAAACCCCATCAGAAGACTTTTCAAGTATCACCAAAAGAGAGGACTCCCTTCCCCCCTCACATTCTGCAGTTTCTTCAGCTCTTTTCTGTTTTATTACCCCCAGAGCAATAAAAGTTTCCTACCCTCTCCTCCCCCTTTTTTTTGTACCTTTCTCTTCTTTCCTAGAGACTTCGGACCAGTGTTTGTCGTGAACTAATGAAAACACCGTTTACATATTTAGAAAATTTATTTTTTAAAAGAAAGTGTTTTTAAAAGATTAATTAATCAGTGGATTATTATTTTGTGTGAATACTTTAATTTCTAATTTAAAAATAAACTAGACCGAATCAATATTTTAACTATAGTACTAAAAGAATTTTATAAAAATTTTACTACTTAAAAATGTTATTTACATATTTAACTAAAATGGATATATTCCGAATTAACTTTAATTCTGACTTTGATATGTGTAAAATGTATTGCGCAAAGAAACAGCAGCATCTATTATATTAAAAATTTAGTCAGACTTGACCAGGGAATTGAAAATGTTCAATGTTAGAAAATACCAGTCAGTGTCGGTTTATCCATTGAGCACTTGGAGCGGGCGCCCTGGGCCGGGAAGGGCCCGGATAGGCTGGACTTAAACTGGTTTTCTAGTTATAAATTAGGCTTCTCCAGAGCAAAGAGTATCTGTGGATCTTCTACTCCCAGGCATCGAAATGAGCTTATACCGGCACTGCAGACAGTAATTTTGAACCATGGTCAAGTGACGAGGACGACACCTGAGCTAGTATCCCCTCTCCTAACTACCACATCACACCAACAGAAAAACATTTAAGCTCTCGAAAGATTTATAAATAGAACTACAAACAGAGTACAAATAGAATTTTAAAGTTTAATGATGAAATGAGCTTTTTATAAAAGATACTTGTAGTAATACAAACTTCAATCCATTTTACATACACATTTATAGTCTCCTTTTTTCGATTGTTTATTGTGACTTGGGTAACCTTGAGAGCCCCAGGGTTCCGTGAAACACAGTTTGAAGACCACTGCACTATATGAATGCTGAGGAGAACGAAACAGAAGAAAAGGTAGATATACAGTAGTGAAAAATTAAGTTTCATGTTTCAAACTGTTGTATTAAAAGTGGACTAATAGTATGAAGCAATTTTACTCTTATCGAATAAATATAGTACCATAAAAAATTATATGTTGTATTTTTCAGAATTAAGCTGGTATATAATTTATAAATAAATCTTCATAGTTTGCTATGAATTCCATGTAAAAATAAATTCTATGTAATTGGTGAGTATGGTGTCTTTTGTGGAGAATTTTGTTTTTATTCTTTTATCCCTTCTCTCACAAAAAATAATATTCCTAACATGTGTCAAAAATTTCCAATCTTATTAGTTTTGGAAGAGGCATAACAATCATCAATCAAAAAAAGTATCAAAATAGTAAAAAATGTTGGTTTCTTTTTTCACTGATATATAAAACATTTCTTGTCGAATAATTCTTATTTATTCACCGATTCTACAAAGTAAGAAGTAAATTTCTATGTTAAATAATGATTGTTCTCTTGCATGTTCTAATATGCACTTTTATATAATTTATAAATAGCAATAAAACATCCATGTGAGTTGATGAGTTGTGAAATAAGTCGTATAAGAAGTATAAAGGTTCCTACTCTAAATTTCAAAAGTGACTAAGACGAACAACGTATTTTACTTCAGTCAGAATGATTATTCAACACCATCCAATTAGAAGACCTCAAAAATCACGGAAAGTTGAGACCCCCCCCCACACACACATCTCCCTACCGCTTCTTCCCCTCTTATCTGTTTCAGTACCCCCACAGCAATAAAAGTTTCCCTTTTCTCCCCTTTTTTTGTATTTTTCTTTCCTAAAGACATCCGACCAACAAGTGTTTTCTGGTCCAATCCGAAGTGAAATTCCCATGAGATATTGACATCATGACATGACGAGTTGCCTTTGGAAGGATGCTAAACGGTGTTTTGGATAATAAAGCTGCAATTAAACAAAGTAATTTATCACATAGTAATTATATACTGCGTAACAGATTGTCTTAAAACAATAATTTATGGTAAAATAGCTTTGTAATAATTAGATTGACAAGTTTTGTAGTGGATAGAAACATCCCCCCCCCCAAGGTGTAAAAAGTTCATAACTGATTATGAACTTCTCTGAGCAAATGATTAATGGAAAAGTTAAGAAATGTAAAAATTCTTAACATTTGAAAATCGAGCAATTCGATTCGCAATTGCGAGATTAAAAAAGCAAACATTATTAATTATTACAATTAAATTTTTACTTCGTTTATAAAATAAATCATTCATTTTAAAAGTCTTCCAAAATTAAAAATTATATATATTTGATGTAAAAAATTAAAACACCGTTTATAAATATTTAGAAAATTAAGTTTTAATTTTCTTAAACTAATTTTTTTAAAGTTTATTCAGCAGATCTGTGTGTGTGTGTGAATGCTTTGTTTTATAATTTAAAAACAAACTAGTAATAAAAATCAATATCTTAACTATAGTACTAAAAGAAAAACTCCAATGAGCAGCAAATATCTGTTCATACGGTAATGCCTCACATATTTCTTTTTTCATAAAAAAGTTATATAAAAAATGTACTACTTAAAATTTTTTTATCATATATTTAACTAAAATGGACATATTTTGAATAAACTTTGATTCTAAATTTGATATGTGCAAAATGTATTCCGAAAAAAGAAATCACACAGAGACTATTATATTAAACATTTAGTCAAGAACAGGTTATTGAAAATGTTCAATGATAGAAAATGTCAGAGACAGTAATTTTTAATAGAAAAAAAAGCAAACTTAAAGATACAAAAACTTTAAAATCACGATATTGCCATATTTATTCGAATCTAAGTCGCACTACTTCCCTTATGCTACTAAAAATTGGGTGCTGCTTAGAATCGAAGACTGAAAAATTCACTGGGGGGGGGGGGGAATTGGACAAGATACTGTCGGATAGAAAAGTTACTGGTTCTCGTTTATTTTTAAAAGTTTTTAATAAATAATAAATTAATTACTCATTTCTTATTAATTCACCTTTATTTTTTTTATTTCGTTATGTGAATATTAACGTCGTACTGATCAGCTATACTCGAGGGCTTTTGGTGACAGACCTCGTAATTTTGAACTATGATCAAGTGACGAGGACGACACCTGAGCTACCACCCCCTCTCCTGACTGCCACATCACACCAACAGGAGGACATCTGAGTTCTCGACAGATTAAGCTCCCCTATAAGGCGGGTCTTGAGCGGTACTAGGCTAGAACTCATGATACGGCAGCCACGATTCTGTTACATAACCATTAGGCTACCACAGCCACTTTTTATTTCGTAAATATATCATATATCTCAATAACATATTTTACACTATTTTTAATTTTTTCCCACAAAAACGGCCTGAGAATTTGGGGTACAGCTTAGAATTGGAGAAAATTAATTGAAAAAATAAGTTTCTGCTAATTTAATTAGAAAACAAGATTTGGGGTTAATGATTGTTCCAATGGTTTAATGGTAAAATTGTACGTTAAATATAAAATCGAATCGATTTTTTGTTAGTTAAAAAATAATAATAATTGCATTACAATAATTAGATTAAAATTTTAAATTGTGAGCTTCAAGGAGTAGTAATTTGTATTCTTTAGTCAATTCATAACTTTCGGTCAAGTATAAAATAAGTATACTTTCAATTTTTCATTCAGTCGCTTCACAGAATTTAGATATTTTTATATGCATTTCATCAATAACAGGCAAAAAAAAAATCTAAGCAACATAATTATAAATTATGTACATAAATTAAACTTTTAAAGCACACATGCAGAAAATGTTAAAAACATTCCTAAATAGGAAAGTTCATCAGGTTTGAGATGTTAAATCTCTGTGTACATCATAAATCTTCTTTATTTTCCACACTATTTGTAACAACTTGCAAGTTACCATAATTTCAGCTGGCGACTATATTGCAGAAGGATATCGCCAAAATTAAGTATTTGTAGCCAAGTAAAATTCGTTTTACAAAACGATGGTGGTGCCATCTGTTTGAGATAGTCCTAACTACGCCAAAAATAATTCAGAATGAACTTACAATTTTAAGAAGTTCATTAATAAAAACATAAAATTTAATTATAGCTACACCAGTCAAAAGAGGGAAGCATGCTTTCTTATATACTATTTAATTCTACTCGAAAAAATCAATTTTTTTTCTATTAAAACGTGCTTTGTGTTTTCACTTCCTATACTTTAACATAGAAAACTCCAATTTCATTTTGCAATAATGCTGAAAACTGCGTATTTTTTTCAAAAATCAAAATTCAAAGAACACTATAATCTAAACAATAATTTTTTTTATACCCATAGAAATTTTTATTATTATTGGAGCTTTTTCCTGCCGGCAAATGTGCTTCCCGTTTGATCCCTATCCTTTAACATTGACCGAAAACAGTCTTAAGCAGTTAGCTGCCTCTATGAACACCTTCCTTCCCCTTTTGCGGAAGAAACGTCCAACACCTCAAACGGGTACTGTGTCGTATTATGCAGAATTTGACCCCTAGGATAAAATGACCCTTCTCTATTGTTCAATCAAAAGCTGCTCGCCGTGAAAGTTTTAATTTGTCCTCTTTTCCTTCTCTGATAAGGATCTCTTGTTGAGCGTTCCATCCGTTCACTGTATACATTTTCCTTCCAACAAACAACGACCTTTGCAGCTGGCACATAATAAAATAAAAATCCATAACCATGTCCGTTTTTTTCACCCCGCTCCCGGAAGAGAGTGTTGAATGATTCGCTTTTGCGAGTTCTGGGTACTTTTGCTTAGATTTTCAAATAACTTAAATAAAGAATTGGCTGATCTTAAAGCTAGCACTTCATTAAGTGCCGATGCAAGAATTAACAATATTTCAGTAATTCTCTCTCTCTCAACCAACATCAACTGCAATGAAAGACAAAATTACAATTTATTTAGTCTGAATATCGATGTAAAAATTAAAACAAAATTTGCATACTTTCTATGGAAATATATTTAAATTTAAGTGTTCCATAACCCACAATTTTCTAAGAAGAGTTATTGCATACTTAAAAATATTATACAAATATTAAAAACTCATAATTGGATTTTAAAAATATTTTAATACTATTAAATGCTGAAAATAATACTAACTGTGAAATTTTGAATGTGAAAAAAGAATGTTTTAGAAATCACTTTTCTCTTTACAATACAAAAATAAACGCTTTAATCAATACGATTTAGATTTTTTCAGAGATCATAGTCAATCTTCAAGAAATTTAACATTAGAGATTTAGATTTGGTTATAGACTAGAGCCTATAAAAATATGATTAATATAATAGTTTTGTGGATAGGATGCAAAAATGAGAAAAATTTATAAAATTAATATATTTAACAGACCAATCATGCATTTCTCTAAATTTGTAAGAAATAAAAACTAACTGAATTTTTTATTTCTCATGCAAAGTTTTTTTTTCTATCATTGTACTGTAGTTTTTACCTCAAACAGTAAAATTCAATAAAATTTGAATTTCTTTTTTGTTTGATTATTACTGCTTAGTTAGAAATATCAGCAAAATTTCAATTTTATTAGCAAAAAAATATTTATCTATTTAAACCCTTAGTATCCCTGTCCTTTTAAAAAGTAAAATCATTTTTAGGATTTAAGAAGAATGTCAAATCTTCAAAGCCATTTTAGTGAAATTGAATGAAATTTAAATATTGATTAGCATAATTAATTGGAATTTATTAACATTATATTCTATTGCTTCTATTGCATTGTTCTATTGCTTACGGAGTTCAATGAAATGATTTTATACTCGTTAGTACAATGTCTACTAAATCTAAATAGTTTTCTAATGGAAAATGCACCTTTTTCCGTTTGAGGAAATAATACCTATAATGAAAGAGAAGAAGCAACTTTTCGATAGATCATCAGATTCGACATTAAAATCTAAGGTTGCGCAAGAACAGCTCCTAAATTTAAGGTTGCAAATTCATTCAAAATACGCGGGATTTGTTTCACAGTTTAAACACTTTAATGTCCTCCAGAACTACGCATTTAAATGGAAAAACATTTCTGAATGTATCTGCGGGCAAAACGAACAAAACATATATAAAAAACTGAAACACTGAGAATATGAAATGCGATTGCAGATGATTTCAATAGATCTAGACTTTAACAGTTTGAAAAAAAAATGCAAGCCCTCATTCCAGTTACTGAATATAACGAATGAGTAGGTGTCACTTAGATCACGAATTAATATATATATATATATTAATGAGTATAAATTATATTAAAAAAAATTACAAAACAAATTTTGAAAATCCTTTTTTTAAAAAAATTGTCTTTACATGAAGTACCTATAACCAGAGGCGGATTAAGCTAGTTGGAGGCCCCTGGTGGTAAAAGGTTTGGGGCCCCCTGGGCTGAAGAGTCGAAAAACTTAAATAGTGAAAAAATTCGCCGACCTTAAATTCTCAAAATAAATGTATAGATAAAAAAAATTAACGGCTAAAAAAAATTAAACTTTATTTTAAAGAATTAAAAAAAAAACCTTACATAAAAGCTTAAAATTTTGCTATACAACTTTACGTCTTGATTTTTCTTGGGCAAATTCATGGATTATTTTTGCAGTATCTATTTGGTCCAAAACATCTTGTTCTATATATAATATGGCCATGCTGTTCAGTTTGTCATCTCCCATACTACTTAAATAATTTTTAACGCGCTTTAAAACCGAAAAAGTTCTCTCACCTGATTGCATTTGATATCGGTATAGCTAAACATATTTTTAAAAGTATCACGACATTAGGGAAAGTCGAGACCCCCATTTCTTTTGCAACTCGATAAATTTCTATCGGAGTGTTCATTGTATCTTTGTTTTCTTTTAAAAATAGCAAAAACTGATCCAATTCATCGTCAAAATTAAACGATTCAATATCGTCTTTGTAAATTTCCTTTAATTTTTGTATAGCTTTCTTTTGTACAGGTAACATCTCGTCAAAAAGTACAAAAAAAGTGTTCGATAACATTTCCATATATTCCAGATCTTCGGAATAGTTCTGCACTTGTTCTATCACATATGACATAGAATGAGTTAGTTGACCAAGAAATTTTCCCTATTTTCAAATTCATGACCTTCTTTAGTTTCACCGAAAATAATTTTTCTCTTTCGCTGCCTGCAAGTTTGTCCAACTTTCTTTTCAAATAAGAGTCCTGATAAAGCAGTTGCTTCTTGTTCGACTTTTCCAAATTCATTCCTGAAATTTTGTATATAATTTTTTGAAGATTTCAGTAGATTAGTTCATTTTTTAATAGCTCACACCCAACTGATTGTAATGCTTTGCTAGTAGCACTCACCCTCTGGAGTATGGTATCCCAAATCACGGTCATTAGGGAAGTTTCATACTTTCCCATGTGTTTCAAAAGTACCCAATGATTAAGTTGGCCCTACGCTAGCCTCCAGCAACGGAGTTAGCCGCGGTCGACTCAGTGTTCCACTCTTTTACCAAACACCCCAACGCAAACAAAAATATATAGCATCAGCAATTTTTCTTTATATTATTATTATTTCAGGTCGCAATCTAATGTACTTTCTTAATTTTATTTTTAAATTTTTAACTTTTAAACTGTTCATACTTTTCCCCACCTTCCACTAAACATAGTAAGTGTAATTTTTAATGCTCCCTCAAATTCAAGATAGGGGATAAAGACCTCATCAGAGATCATGTGCCCCAATGAACATTCTACCATGTTTCAAAAGAGAAGTTGCCTCCAGTATTGTGATCTTCTCCTCATTTGTATCACGGATTTCAGCTAGGGCCTCTTTTATGTGTGTATAACCAAGTCTTATAGCTCGTACGGCATCTGCTCTTGCTGACTATCGTGTATCTGAAACTTTTTTCACAGATATTGCATGTTTACTCCTTTCCAGATTTTTATTTAAAATTCACCAGCGATGGGTAGACACAGAAAAAAATAGAATAGAATAATAGAAAAATAGAATAATTTCTGTACAAGCATAAAACATTTAATTGCATCGCTACAACTTTCTGCTGCTAAATTCCCTACTAAATTTAAAGAATGAATGGCACAAGGAATATAAACTGCGCTTGGACTGTGTTCTTTAAAACGTGCCTGTAGACCTGAGTACTGCCCGGACATATTAGACGCATTATCAAATGATTGCTTCCCCCCTCTGCAATTTTTAATATCCAGTCCAAATTTAGCTAAAATTTCTAAAACATTAAAATTTTTCCCCCCAAACTCTCATAAAATTACATTCCATCTTTTTTCAAATTTTGTGATAGAATTATGAAATTTCTGATTTAATACACACATATTTGTTTAATTATTTTATTCTTTACAGAAATCATAGTTTAATTTCTAGAACAAAACGTAGCTTAGCTTCCGGATTACTTTTAAACAAAATTATTAAAATATCTTAACCAAAAGTAAACTTTCAAAAATTCTAAGGTTTTCTTTTAAAAAACTGTCGGATTTTTTGGAAAAACAATTATAATACTCTTGATTTTGGTAATGTTTCCTTTTAAAGTTTCTAAATATAAGTTAATAAAACATTAACTGAATACAAATGTTTTTTAAACTTTCTAGTTTAGTATTATTTTTATACTTGTTTGTTTTTTCAAAAATCTTAATACTTTGTGACTAAACAGAACGATAAAACATTTCCAAAATAATTTGAAATTTCTAAGATAACTCAAAACTGTTTGACAAACGCCACAATATATCACAAAAGAAATCTACAATTTTTCAACTAAATTTATATCTTAATTGCATTCAAAGTTCCCTTACTCAAAATTAAACAATCTTACTACATATTGAATAACTTTTCACATTTCTATTTTGTTTGAAATCACTCTTATCTACTTTATAAATTGTGTTTATCATATTTTTATTTCTGTAATACATTTTGCTAATAGTTTTAAACTATTAGCAATTAAAAAATAGTACCTATATTTTTCAACCATTTATTGTTGTTCTGTAAAAATAAACATTTCATTAAATGCTTTTTATAAGAAATTTCTGCTTTAGTTTCGGCATTGTTGCCTTTTTTAAAGATTTTAAATATAGTTATAGATGAATTTTGATTAACTTTATTAGAACTTTGTGAGTCACTTTATTATTTATTTAAAGAAATTATGCATTTTAAAGTAATTATACGACTTTTATGTATTTTTATAATTAGTTATACACATTTTTAATTATTAGATTGCATTGAATATCCTTTCAAATTGTCTGGACAAAAGATCTTAATCAAAAAAAGTATCGCCAGCAAATCACTCTTAAAATGGCAATAAATACAAAAAGAAAAAAAAGAATTTGTGCTTTTCAAATTTAATTTTACAAAATAATGGTTCTCTTAGCAGTTTTAAAGTATATTAGAAAAATTATGTGTTTATTTCACGTTACTCGATAAAAAGAAAGAAAAATGTATTTTTAAGTAAACTTAATATACTTTCTTTCTTTGAAAATTCTTTTAACAGTTTGAAGCAATTATGATTATATATTTAGAAATTATAGATTGGCTCATATATTACTAAACAAAATTATCGTAATACATTAGGATTACAAACAAAAAATCAACACAATAAATATAATAACGTTTTATTTCAATTTCGAGTTATTGTTAGGATTCTTTTAAGTATGGTAAATAATTAATGAATGTACTCAAAATCTCATTAATATTTTGTATTTTAAATGAAATACTTTCGCTTTTTATAACTGACTCAAGAAATTATTGTTATACGAGAGGCAAATAATATTTTTTCATTTGAATAGCAATGCCAATCGAAAATGTTTTAAGATTCAAGCTACGAAAACACATTTAAATATGTTAATCATCATGAAAATATTCTAAGAAACTGATGACAGTTATTTATATTTATGTATGTAAAACGAAAAATAAATAAATAAATAAAATAGTAATGACACACAAATGCGATAAAACATTTTTGTTCACTTTATCTTACTCAATGATTAAAATACTTGCGCACTAAATCTTTAAAAAAAAAAAGAAAATATAGTTATATACCTTTTTTTGTTGTTTAAACACGGTTCGCCGATTTGTCTGTATAAGCGCAGGAATCTAAAAGTAATTAGTTCGAAGTAAAATTGAAGCAAATTTTCCTCAGTTTTCTTCGAAAAGGGGTCTTTTTCTCAGGGTCATTCTGTCCCATTCTTTTCATTCGTCCTTAAACTTGTCATAAAGCTTGATCGTGCTTTTCCCGATCATGCTTTTGTCCAATGTATCGAAATTCTTCATTAACGCGCCCCCTCCCCCTTCCCCCAGAGGACCAAAGTTGAGAACTCATTGATATTCCTTAAAAAAATAATTAACTATAGACTTGGAGGGTGACAGAAGACTTCTGGCGCTTATGGTCCTATCTTTTATGGGAACGGGAAGCAGTTATCGAACCCTTGCTCCCTATGAATGGACATTTAGTCTTTTGGTTGTTACAGAAATAAAAGAGAACCGTGATAATTTTTTTTTCAATGGGGCTGCGCATTGGTATTTTAAACCTTTGCAGACCTAGTACATTCCCCGGAAG
This sequence comes from Trichonephila clavata, assembly GCA_019973975.1. Taxonomy (NCBI): domain Eukaryota; kingdom Metazoa; phylum Arthropoda; class Arachnida; order Araneae; family Nephilidae; genus Trichonephila; species Trichonephila clavata. Next base: position 13,799 of record BMAO01031685.1, read on the forward strand.
CTGGTACCTCTTTTTATTGCGGCACCCAATAGGCAGATACCATTCCCCTCAGGTAAATTTGACGCCCAGTTTCCTTCCTATAGGGAGGCGCCTGAGCTCTTGGCGATGCGAACTTTGCACTAGGATTTAATTTTGCCGAGAGCATCCAAGCCAAACAGACACTCTAAGGATCTTTCACATGCCATATAATCATACAACATAGCCGCTGTCGATTTTCTGCATCAAGAAAATCCACCGACTTGGGACGGGGTCGAACCCGCAACCTTGGGTGTATTCACTGGACCATCTCTGAAAAAAATTCCGACTAAGGGTCAAGCCTTCTTGTAACTTCTTAGTGTGACGTTTATTACAGTTAATCAATCAATAGACGAAGGGGTTATTGTCATTTACAAGCAAATAACATTCTGAATGGATTTTTTCCATCCTAATAAATGTTATCTGTATTTCACTTCAAACGATCTTTCTGTCGATCCTCGTTGAATGAGAAGTTTTTCCTACATTCAAAGATCACAGCACTCATTGTCTTCTCATTATTTTGAGTAATTTTACCAGCTCTTAAACTTTTCTTATTGCGTTTCCTGAGATTCAGAATTAACACGGAAAACTTATATCGTTTTAAGCCAGTGACATAATATTTTATAAACATAAAATAGCTGGTAAAATGTTATCAATGATAAAAGACCATTGATAACATTTTACGACTTTTTGCTTGCACATGTAAGGGGCCCCTGTAGCTAGAAGGTTTTATTTTCGATGACGTAATATTGCCAGATGATATGTATAAATTATATCAATGTAATGTGTGTGTTTTTTTATGTCAGAATGTATTTTGTTTTACTTCATGTCAGTAAACTAATTTTTTTAAATCATTTATTTTCCATATGCTCGCCACCCCCTCGTAGGGTCATCACGCCCACCCCCGGTTGTGCGCCCCGCAGTTTGAAAAACGCTGCTCTACAGGTTTTTTTTCGAAAAATTTCTTTCGTCTGTTTCACTATTTGATTCATTCATCAATTAAGAGAAATTTCAATCTCACTTAAATATTTCGCTATTTCTGTCATGCTGACTGATATAAAACTGATCCTAAATTTAAAAAAATACTTCAATCTAGTGCCGGATTACTCATTAGGTGGAATAGGCAATTGCCTATGGGCTTCATGCTTTTTAGGGGCCCACAAAAGCGTGTTCTGTTTTCTGTTAGTGCTTCAAAAACAGGCTAAAGGGCCCCGAGAGCTCGACTGCTTAGGGGCCTCCATGTCGTTTAATCCGACACTGCTTCGATCTCTTTCCCCATATTCTCAAAATATAAACACAAAAATCCAGATAACAATAAATCACGAACCTTCAAGTACTAAATTATTTCGAAAGAACTAAACATTGGTAGTTGTTTATAGTCTGGAACCTAGGATCATTATTTATTATCAGAAATCTGGGATCAAATTTTTTTAAAAACTTGGATCCGAAAACATATATTAAAGACCAAAGTTCAGGAAAACATTAAAAAAGGATTTCAACCGCCATTACATGTAATATATGAGGACAACACTGATTGTTATACGGTTCAAATCGTGCGTAATCATTGGGTTTGCAATATCAGTCCAAGATTTTTTGCGGCACGTTGAACTTATAACTGAAGTCTATCAGCTTGGGGCCCCTGGCGGCCGCCAGGTCCGCCAGCCGCTTAATCCGCCTCTGACTGGCCCCAGAAGTTTTTTAAAATAATCATTGCTGCATTTTAAATGTTTTTGTGCCTTGAAGAGTTATATTTAAAACCCAGTTTTCTCAAAGGAAGAACTCAATTGCTTCTTTACAAAAGTCTTATAAGATCTGTCCTGACTTATGCATCAGAGACTTGGTCAATGACTTTACGTGATGAGGAAGTTTGGGGAATTTTCGAGAGAAAAAGATCTTACGCTGCATTCTTTGACGGATCCAAATAGATGTATCATCGAGAAGATCTAACATAGTACTCTACAAAATTTACAAACAACCTGATATTATAAAATTTTTCAAATTACAGAGACTTAAATAGGCAGGTTATCTGGCTAGAATGAATGAAGATCGTTGCTGCAAAAAAATCTTTCTGGCGAAGCCCAAGGGAAATAGACCTCGGGGCAGACCCCGTTAAGATGGATTGACTGTGTCTAAAAATACCTTAATATTTTGAAGGTAAAAAACTGTTGCCAAAAGTAGAGATGCCTGGAGAAGGCCAGGGCCTACCCAGGGCTGTCGAGCCATTGAAGAAGAATAAATGTTTTGATTTAATTACAATAATTTTTTACTGATCAACATTTTCTATTTTGTTTATATTTATTATTAATTCATATTTGTTTTAAATATATATACACAATCGGCTTAACCTTCCCCCAAAATAAATAAATAAATGTAAATAAAAATTTCTAAGCCGTTTTTTAGACTTGGGTCCAACTTCTAGGATATTCTGTCATCATTCAATAGGGCTTGCACCCCTAAAGTTAGATTAAATATTGATAAAATTTCTTTTACTCCTTCATTTAACAGTTAAGAAACAATTTTTTTTTAAAAAAAAATCCTCTTATTTGATTTAATTATTTGTTACTGTGCACTGAAATCGACTGATTGATAACTAGGTTCACAATCAGCATTGTTCAAATCAAGCCTCCTCTTCAGTTCCAGTCGTACTCAATAGTGAGACTAATTTCACCTTAAAAGAAGTTCAGTTTTAAAGTCCCCTCGTGAAATGGTTTGGAGTGTGTGAGTGAGTGAATGAATATCAGCGTCGCACTATTCAGCTAATCGAGGGCTTTTGATTACGGACCTCGTTATTTTGAACCATGGTCAAGTGACGAGACGTCACCTGTGTGTGTGTGTGTGGTAGCACCCCTCTCCTAATTTTCACATCACACCAACGGGAAGACATTTGAGCTGCGACATATTTAACGTGCATGGCGAGTCTTCAGCGGTACTAGGCTCGAACTCAAGACACACGGGCCACTACATTACCTTGACCACTAGGCTACCGCGACCACGGAGTGATGTGGAAGCTAGGAGAGTGAAGTACCATCTCAGGTGTCACCCTCTTCATCTGATATTAGCTCAAAATACGAAATCCGTCACCAATAACCCTCGTATATTCAGAGGCGGATTAAGTTAGTTGGAGGCCCCTGGCGGTAAAAGATTTGGGGGCCCCTGGGCTGAAGAGTCGAAAATATTCGCTGACCTTAAATTCTCAAAATAAAATGTATAGCCAAAAAAAAATTAACGGCTCAAAAATAGCTTTCAACTTTATTTTAAAGAATTAAAAAAACCTTTCTTTAAAGCTTAAAATTTTGCTATATAACTTTACGTCTTGATTTTTCTTGGGCAAATTCATCGATTATTTTTGCAGTATCTATTTGGTCTAAACATCTTGTTCTATGTATAAAATGGGCATGATGTTCAGTTTGTCTTCTCCCATACTAATTCTTAAATAATTTTTAACGCGCTTTAAAATCGAAAAAGATCTCTTACTTGATGTATTTGATATCGGTATAGTTAAAAATATTTTTAAAAGTATCACGACATTAGGGAAAGTCGAGACCCCCATTTCTTTTGCAACTCGATAAATTTCTATTGGAGTATTCATTGTACCTTTGTTTTCTTTTAAAAATAGCAAAAACTGATCCAATTCATCGTCAAAATTAAACGATTCAATATCGTCTTTGTAAATATCCTTTAATTTTTGTATAGCTTTCTTTTGTACAGGTAACATCTCGTCAAAAAGTACAAAAAAAGTGTTCGATAACATTTTCATATATTCCAGATCTTCGGAATAGTTCTGCACTTGTTCTATCACATATGACATAGAATGAGTTAGTTGACCAAGAAATTTTCCCTATTTTCAAATTCATGACTTTCTTTAGTTTCACCGAAAATAATTTTTCTCTTTCGCTGCCTGCAAGTTTGTCCAACTTCCTTTTCAAATAAGAGCCCTGATAAAGCAGTTGCTTCTTGTTTTACTTTTCCAAATTCATTCCTGAAATTTTGTATATAATTTTCTAAAGATTTCAGTAGATTAGATCCTTTTAATAGCTCCCACCCAACTGATTGTAATGCTTTGCTAGTAGCACTCACCCTCTGGAATATGGTATCCCAAATCCCGGTCATTAGGGAAGTTTCATACTTTCCCATGTGTTTCAAAAGTACCCAATGATTAAGTTGGCCGTACGCTAGCCTCCGGCAACGGAGTTAGCCGCGGTCGACTCAGTATTCCACTCTTTTACCAAACACCCCAACGCAAACAAAAATATATATAGCTCCAGCAATTCTTCTTTATATTATTATTATTTCAGGTCGCAATCTAATGTACTTTCTTAATTTTAAATTTTCAACTTTTTATACTTTTTCCCACCTTCCACTAAACATGGCAAGTGTATTTTTTAATGCTCCCTCAAATTCAAGATAGGGGATGAAGACAGCCTCAGACAATTCATACAGCCTCATCAGAGATCATGTGCCCCAATGACCATTCTACCATGTTTCAAAAGAGAAGCTGCCTCCAGTATTGTGATCTTCTCATTTGTATCACAGATTTCAGCCAGGGCCTCTTTTATGTGTGTATAACCAAGTCTTATAGCTCGTACGGCATCTGCTCTTTCTGACTATCGTGTATCAGAAACTTTTTTTCACAGATATTGCATGTTTACTCCTTTCCAGATTTTTATTTAAAATTCGCCAGCGATGGGTTGACATAGAAAAAAATAGAATAATTTCTGTGTGTACAAGCATAAAACACATTTAATTGCATCGCTACAACTTTCTGCTGCTAAATTTCCTACTAAATTTAAAGAACGACTGGCACAAGGAATATAAACTGCGCTTGGACTGTGTTCTTTAATACGTGCCTGTAGATCTGAGTACCGCCCGGACATATTAGACGCATTATGAAATGATTGCCCCCCCCCTCTGCAATTTTCAATATCCAGTCCAAATTTAGCTAAAATTTCTAAAGAGCATTAAATCCCCCCCCCAAACTCACATTTCATCTTTTTTCAAATTTTCTGTGATAGAAGTATGAAATTTCCTATTTAATACATACATATTTTGTTTAATTCTTTTATTCTTTACAGAAATCATAGTTTAATTTCTAGAACAAAACGTAGCTTAGCTTCCGGATTACATAATCAAAATTATTAAAATGTCTCAACCAAAAGTAAGCATTCAAAAATTCTAAGGTTTTCTTTTAAAAACTGAAAAAACAATTATAATACTCTTGATTTGTAAAGTTTCCTTTTAAAGTTTCTAAATATAAGTTAATAAAACATTAACTGAATACAAATGTTTTTTACACATTCTAGTTTAGTATTATTACTGTACTTGTTTGTTTTTTCAAAAATCTTAATACTTTGTGACTAAACAGAACAATAAAACATTTCCAAAATAATTTGAAATTTCTAAGATAACTCAAAACTGTTTGACAACCGCCACAATATATCACAAAAGAAATCTACAATTTTTCAACTAACTTTACATCTTAATTACATTCAAAGTTCCATTTCTCAAAATTAAACAATCTTACTACATATTGAATAAATTTTCGCATTTCTATTTTGTTTGAAATCACTCTCTCTGTCTCTCTTATCTACTTTATAAATTGTATTTATCATATTTTTATTTCTGTAATACATTTTGCTACCACTTTAAATAGTTTTAAACTAGGAGCAATTAAAAAATAGTACCTATATTTTTCAACATTTATTATTGTTCTGTAAAAAAAATATTTCATTAAATGCTTTTTATAAGAAATTTCTGCTATAGTATTGGCATTGTTGCCTTTTTTAAAGATTTTAAATATAGTTATAGATGAGAGAGAATTTTGATTAACTTTATTAGAAGCATACATAATGTTATACAATATTTTAAAGAAATTATGCATTTTAAAGTAATTATACGATTTTTATGTATTTTTTATAATTAGTTATACACATATTTAATTATTAGATTGCACTGAATATCCTTTCAAGTTGTCTGGACAAAAGATCTTAATCAAAAAAGTATCGCGAGCAAATCCCTCTTAAAATGACAATAAATACAAAAAAGACAAAAAGAATTTGTGCTTTTCAAATTTAATCTTACAAAATAATGGTTCTCTTAGCAGTTTTAAAGTATATTAGAAAAATTATGTGTTTATTTCACGTTACCTCAATACAAAGAAATAAAAGTGTATTTTTAAGTAAACTTAATATACTTTCTTTCTTTGAAAATTCTTTTAACAGTTTGAAGCAATTTTAATGAAATATTTAGAAATTATAGATTGGCTCATATATTACTAAACAAAATTATCGTAATACGTTAGGATTACAAACAAAAAAAATCAACACAATAAATATAATAACGTTTTATTTCAATTTCGAGTTATTGTTAGGATTCTTTTAAGTATGGTAAATAATTAATGAATGTACTCAAAATCTCATTAATGTTTTGTATTTTAAATGAACTACTATCGCTTTTTATAACTGACTCAAGAAATTATTTTTATAAGAGAGGCAAATAATATTTTTTTATTTGAATAACAATGCCAATTGAAAATGTTTTAAGATTCAAGCTACGAAAACACTTTAAAATATGTTAATAATCATAAAAATATTCTAAGAAACTGATGGCAGTTATTTATATTTATGTATGTAAATCGAAAAATAAATAAATAAATAAAACAGTAATGACACAAATGCGACAAAATACTTTTTTCACTTTATCTTACGCACTGATTAAAATACCTGCGCATTAAATCTTAAAAATCTAAAAGAGAATTTGAAAATGAAAATATAGTTAAATTTTTTTGTTGTTTAAGCACGGTTCTCCGATTTGTCTGTATAAGCGCAGGAAGCCAAAAGAAATTAGTTCGGAAGTCAAATTGACGCAAAATTTCCTCAGTTTACTTCGAAAAGGGGTCTTTTTCTCAGGGTCATTCTGTCCTATTCTTTCCATTCGTCCTTAAGCCTGTCATAAATCTTGATCGTGCTTTTGTCCAATGTGCCGAAATTCTTCTTTAACGCGCCCCCTCCCCCTTCCCCCAGAGAACCAACGTTAAGAACTCATTGATACTCCTTAAAAAAAAAAAGTGGTGCGTGGAATGCCACGCGATAGAAGTGAAACTTCTTTGGCGACGTTGGTCGTAAGTACAGAGAAATAAATGTAAATATATTAAACTGCTGGGGGAACTTATTAAATTCAAATAAAATTCAAAATTCATAGGCAACCGTAAGCGAATCCCGAACTCTCAATCGCATAATTATCATTGCCATATAAAGCAAATGCTGTGGGGTCACTCCAGGACGATCAACACGTCTTAATTCACTCGTGGCCATCATGAATGGTGTAACTCTAACTCCTTCCCTGAAGTTTCTAAAATGACCCAAGTAAATTGCTAGGAAAGAGAGCTCCTCAGCATGTTCATCAAATAGCAAGCTTCTTGGAACATTCGCTTCTCCAGGAGCAATACGAAGATATTTCTCTTCATTCCATAACAACGTCTGTTGCTGGGCTGTAAGACTCTCTTCAATAGTTATATTTTCACTGATTTCTTCTTGAAGAACTTGAGAAGCACTCTGTTTGAAATTGTTGAAACTATCATTGATTGTAACATCATACATTCTGTACAGTGGAGTAGCTACTAAATATTGCAACTATGCTTTGATGTTTCTTTTAGTAACCAAACCCATCAGATAACTAGTTCTGTGAATTTTCCTCCGTTTGATGTGAAGATTGACACAGTAATCATCATCAACATACCGTGGCAGTCGATTGACCATTGTATTGACGGATACTGGAACATTGATTATTTGCCCTAATATTCCAAACTGACCGTGTACATGTCTCAATCACTTAATTTGCATGAAAGGTATTCGTGGAGAAATGAGTCTTTCTGATACCATATCCAAAGTAGGAAGATGTGCTGGAATTTCTGGGTATACACAACCATTATATTTTGATAAATTTGGTATACTTTTCCTATTTAAACTTTGTCGGCAACTGTAGCACGCTTTAAAGTCTTCTAAATTAATTCCCTGTAAAATATTTTGTAAAATATTTTTATGCTGAGCAACAGGCGTTCTCAAATCATCTCTAAACCATAATCTATCACAAATCGAACACCCGTGACCGAAAGGATTATCAACGAATCGCTTTTGGAAATCTTTGTGAGCATTTTTATGGGAATCATAGTCTTTGTGTAACGTAAGATAGAATTTATTATCGATTCACATGCATTAGTTCCAACACGTACTAGACTTGTTGAGGGCTCTGTACTTGTTGACAGCACAGGGTGGTTCACAAAGTCCGTATTAATCTGTGCTGGCATTAGATGAGTCTCAATAGCATTCCCATCATCAGTCTTTAAACTCGGCATTAAGAGAATATTTTGCAATGTTTTAATCCGTGCTCGATATTCTCTCATGTACTCTGATTGAGATTTGGCAGAAGCGCTTGATGAATTTGCACTATTTTTCTGTTTTTTTTTATCACTTTTTCGACTGGACTTTCTGCTAGTTTTTCTTTTCTTTTTCATTCATGAAACTTTTCCTCTTTGTGCATTTGATTTAGGCATTCTGATTAGAATCAATAATAATTCTACGCAAATGAAAATTTAAAAAAAAATTAGCTGCCGAAAACATCACCATGTGGCCAACAATATAAGGAAATGTTTTAAAAAGGCACGTTTTTGCTGCAAGAGCTGTTTTGTCTTCACCGTAACGCAAACATTGCAACACATATAACCGTTGACAAATGTCCCCTGGTCTGGTGAGAAAGGGGGGGGGGAGTCGAATAATTGGAAAGGCGGTCAATCATCCAACTTTTTCTCGGATATGACGCAAGTCACAGGGTGTCCCCCCTCCCCCATCGAGCCAAACGAATCGAAAACCCAACCACGTGAAGAACGAATGTAGAAAAGTTGCAGTTTCTTCGTTTCTACTGAAAAGAACCCCCCACCCCAACACCTGACCGCTAATGCTATTTTTAGCAAAGGCGAACCCCTCTCTTTTTTATTGCGATGATTTGGGGGAGATGGCGGGGGAAATCACTACTTCCGTTCGTTTTCTCCCTGTTACGCAAAACTGGGCAAATTTTCCACTCACTCCGTAAGCATAAAAGTTTCACTTCAATAATTAACTATAGACTTGGAGGGTGACAGAAGACTTCAGGCGCTTATATTCCTATCTTTTCTCGGAATGGGAAGCAGTTATCCAGCCCTTGCTCACCATGAATGCACATTCAGTATCTTGGTTGTTACAGAAATAAAAGAGAACCAGGATAAATATAATATAATACTCTCTTTCACTGAACCATCTATGAAAAAAAAAAGAAAACGTGGAAAGCCACGCGATAGAAGTGAAACTTCTTTGGCGACGTTGGCCGTAAATGCAGGAATACATCTAATTATATTAAACTGCTGAGAGAACTTACTTTAATCAAATAAAATTCGAACTTCATTTATTGTATGAAAATATTTTTATTCAATTTTCTGCATCATCCTTTTCCAAGAAAGAAACAATAGGTGTGTGGTAACTGAAGTAGGATATAAAAATCCTCGATTGTAGTCAATCAAGAAAATGTGAGAAAACTGCATCAATCGGGTTCCGTATACTCTTTTTCCTTCTCTAGAATCAGTATTCATTGCCAAATTCAGAGTCTGTTTCAAGAATTCAATGAGTAGCTTTGCTTCTTTTAAAGCAAAATTAACATCAAAGTCTCCAGTTAAGATAATCGGCTTTTAATCATCATCGGATCCAATGATTCCAGCAGTCTCTGATGTGTACAGCACTAAAACTTTATGGATAAAGATGATAAAAGTTGCGGTAGAACTACCTTGTGATATATAGACTTTCGCCTGGACTTGCTGCTAGTTTTGTCCCCCCCCCTTTTTTTTCCTTTGACGAAACTTTTTTCCACTTTTTGCATTTGCTCTAGGCATTCTCACCAGAATTAGTTTTAATTCAATGGAGATAAAAATTTTAATGCAACACTCACAGAAGTCACTGTGTTTGTTTACAAGACGCTATCCATAGAGATTCTTGGGTGAACGTTAGTGACATATACACAATGTCCGAGACACTCCCGTAACGGGTGAGTGAGTGAGTGAATATTAACGCCCCACTGTTCAGCTACACGAGGGCTTTTGGGGACGGTCCGCGTAATTTTGAACCATGGTCAAGTGACGCGGACGACACCTGAGCTGGCACCCCTCTCTCCTAACTATCACACCACACCAACGGGAGGACGTTGGAGCTCTCGACAGATTTAATGTACATCGCTCCCCTACACGGTGGGTCTTCAGTGGTACTGGAATCTAACTCATGACATGCTAGCCCTGATCCGATGCCTAGACCACTCGGCTACCGTGGCCACCTCCCGTAACGGGAAGAGCGATATAATGGTAATACTTTGGGTGCGTTTATTCGTTGAAAATGGCACGTTTTTATTACATAAAAACTACGAAAATACGCCACACGAGTTCGTTACGAGTAGCATACTCACTTAACATCTCCAATACCTAAGCGCCTTCAGTCCAAATGCAAGATGCCCCACACCATACCACCTTAGCAATCGTCCAACTTTTTAACGAATATGACGTAAGTCACGTGGTGAAACCCCCCACCGTTCTCTTTTCCACCCGCTCACTATCTCCTCCCCGACGACGTTTCGGGGAGATGAGGGGAATCACTACTTCCGTTCGGTTTTTCACTGTTACGCAAAACTGGGCAAATTTCCCATTCACTCCGTGAGCAAAGAAGTTATACTTCAAAAATTCTGACTAAGGGCCAAGCCTTCCTGTAGCTTCTTAGTACGACGTTTATTACAGTCAATCAATCAATAGACGAAGGGGTTATTGTCATTTACAGGCAAATAACATTCTGAACGGATTTTTTCCATCCTAATAAGTGTTATCGGTATTTTACTTCAAACGATCTTTCTGTCGATCCGCTCTGAATGAGAAGTTTTTCCTACATTCAAAGATCACACCACTCCTTGTCTTCTCATTATTTTGAGTAATTTTACCAGCTTTAAAATTGTTCTTATTGCGTTTCCTGAGATTCAGAATTCACACGGAAAACTTATATCGTTTTATGCCAGTGACATACTATATAATAAACGTAAAAAGGAACTCTTAATATGACCATTGATAACATTTTACGACTTTTTGCTTACACACGTCCAGTGCCTCTAGGGGAGCCCGTATCATTGATACGGTGATAGCTACGCCCCTGATAAGAAGAAATGTTGTTCAGGAATGTTTCTCAGAATTTAAAATCCTTTCTTATTATATGCTTCATCTGTGGTAGGGCGAACCGTTAAAGTCTGCATGATTTCAAGAATATGTTTGCAGATTGTTGAATTTCAGAGATCTACAATAGTAATGTTTACGACAAAATTCACATTTCTTACGATAGGAATATTGTCAAGTTTTCATATGCAAGAGTACATTTTAGTTTTTGATCATTCTGTTGCCCCTGCACACAGCATCCGCCACACCACCAACATGGCTGGCCCTGTACATAGATCCCTTTCTCTATATTACAAAAGCTTAAAATGTAGAAATACTAAAAGGAAAACATTATCAAACTAGAAACACACAAGTTTTTCTCAAAAATCAAACATATGAAAGCAAATGGTGTAAAAATGATCCTATGAAACTAAAACAATAAAAAATTAAAGAACACGATGCACATTACCTGAAATTTTAACTTTAAAAGTTAATCAAATTTAAGTTGACCAATGGTAAAAAAAATGCCAGCAAAATTCAAACCTTATGAAAGTATGCAAATATTCCTGTGATCAATTATTTCAATAGCCAAAGATCCTCTACAGTTTTTTCCAAAAAATAACTTTCATCTACTTCACTATTTGATTCATTCATCAATTTAGAGAAATTTCAATCTCACTTAAATATTTCGCTTTTTCTGCCATGCTGACTGAAATAAAACTGATACTAAATTTACAAAATACTTCGATCCAGTGCCGGATTACTCGTTAGGCGGAGTAGGCAGTTGCCTATGGGCCCCGTGCTTTTTAGGGACCCACAAAAGCATGTTCTGTTTTCTGTTAGTGCTCCAAAAACAGGCTACAGGGCTCCGAGAAGACTGCCTAGGGGTCTCCATGTCGTTTAATCCAACACTGCTTCGATCTCTTTCCCCACATTCTCAAAATATAAACACAAAAATTCAGATAACAATAAATCACGAACCTTCAAATGCTAAATTCTTTCGAAAGAACTAAACATTGGTAGTTGTTTATAGTCAGATCTGGAATCATTAATATTGTAATTAAGTGAATATGACTGAAGTCTATCAGCTTGGGGCCCCTGGTGGCCGCCAGGTCCGCCAGCCACTTAATCCACCTCTGCTATGCCTTATTAGCTCTTAATGTTCAAATTTTAGAATACATTATTGTAATATAAGAAATCTGGGATCAAATTTTTAAAAACTTGGAACCGAAAACATATATTAAAGACCAAAGTTCAGGAAAACATTTTAAAAAAAAAAAGGATTTCAACCGCAATTACATGTAATATATAAGGGCAACACTAATTGTTATACGATTCAAATGTGGGTAATCATTGGGTTTTGCAATATCAGTACAAGATTTTTTGTTGCATGTTGAACTTATGACGGAAGTCTATCAGCTTGGAGCCCCTGGAGGCCGCCAGGTCCGCCAGCCACTTAATCCGCCTCTGCTATGCCTTATTAGCTCTTAATGTTCAAATTTTAGATTACATTTATCGGAGGTTTGAACTCGGTACCTTCCGATTCGTAAGCGCGTAACTTACCGCTAGACAAAAGTGATCACTCCTGTCCGGAGGCTGTTACTGGCTTATTTAGATTTCGCCACAGTGCTGCCCCACCAGTGAGTCGGTGGATAGGCGAACGAACGAGATATTTTTTGTTATGGCGAGCGTGGGAGTTGCTATTATTGCGTCAAGTGAGTCGGACGACTTTGCTGCGCCGAGTGGGTCTGGCGACTTTGCTGCGCCAAGTGAGTCTGGCGACTTTTGCTGCACCAAGTGAGTTTTGACGACTTTGCTTGCAGGTAGGTGGCGCCATGACACATCAGAAGATTTTGCGTTTTTCTTTTCAGCCGAGGTCACCAATATCGGTGGTTTGAACTCGGTACCTTCCGATTCGTAAGCGCGTAACTTACCGCTAGACAAAAGTGATCACTCCTGTCCGGAGGCTGTTACTGGCTTATTTAGATTCCGCCACACATTATTCAATAATTGTTCTGAAATTGAAATCTCTTTTTTGGGGCGTAGCTATTGCCGTATAAGCCGAATCAATGCTATGCTCTCTCAAGCTGCAGGGCCCACAAAATGTTTAAGAGAAAAACCTCAAATGTTAAGTGGCTCCAAAAAACAGCCTTCTAAACGTTTTGATACGGGCCCATTCAGGGCTAGCTACGCCAGTGAGTCTCTTTCTACGTGGGTGTTCCCATTCATACAATTTTCTCGCAGCTGGTCTGGTATTGTCTGTTCGTAGACAATACCATTATGATGCATCGATTTTCGTGCCTTAAAATGTGCACTTAAAGAAGTACACACATACTAAAAAAATATTTTCTTTTCTTTTTTTTAAAAATTATTTTGCTATATTTTTGTCTTTGGATATTTGGATCTGAAATGATTTCACTACTGCAAGTTAAATACTTTTACTTCTGCTTTTCATTCGCGCTATTTTAAATAGGATTTATTTACATTATGTTTAAGAAGATTCCCCTTGATTATTTAACTTGTATGTTTTTGATAGTATAGCTTAGATGTTAGCTCAGATAGTGTTGGAGAATAATAATTATATATTTTATTGAATAGTTCCTGCATTGAATTGGCTTGATAAATTTTGAGGAGTCATGAGAACTCAACGATCGTTAAGTAAAGTGAATGAAGGTTTTGACTATTTTATTGATTATAATAATAATGCAAACCAAACAAAATGCATCAGAGAGGTGCGCGTGAAATGCCTACAGAGCCTTGAAGATTTAAAACGTATATGTGAAAAATTAGGTTTAAAATTTGATTATTATTCAGAAGAAACAATGTTAGTTGATATGATTTTAGATGACATGATTCTTGAAAATCAAAGATTATACTTAATAAAATGGCAAGGTTACGACAGTGCACATAGTTCTTGGGAACCAGTGGAGGGATTAATTAATTGTGAAGACATGATTTATTTTTATGATACAATGAAGAATCCACCTTCTATATTGAATGAAGAAATGATATTTTGTTTTATAAAAGATCTTCTAACACGAAAACCGTATGATTATTTGACTTTGACTAAACTTTGTGCCTTAATCTTTAAATTGGATGAAAAATATATAAATAGCTTAAAATTATCTTTTGCAGATCTAAGGAAAAAAGCCTCAAAAATACTTAATATACCCACTGCAAAATTGAACAAAATCAATGACGAGCTATTAAATTTAATGCAATTCTCAGAAAAAAGAAAATTGGTATTATTAAGTCTCCATGAATGGGAAATCAAAATCAATAAGAATAATTTCTCTCCGTATGTGAAAATTGAGAATAATGTTGATCTTGAAGGACCTCCAATGGACTTTAATTTTATCAGTGACTGTATTAGCTCTTATGTTGATCTTACGCCACATGCTCTTGTGTATTGCACCTGTAAGGATTGTGGTAAAAATCGCAATGGATGTTGTGCCCATTACTTTGATGATCAGTTTGCTTATGATAAACATCGACGTCTCCAACTACCTCCAGGATATCCTATTTATGAATGTAATGACCGTTGTAAGTGTGATAAAAATTGTATAAACAGGGTAGTACAATGTGGTCAAAAAATCAGGGTATGTATATTTAGAACAAGTAATGGGTGTGGATGGGGCCTTAAAACTTTGGATCCCATTGAAAAAGGTCAATTTGCTTTAGAATACACTGGAGAAGTAATTACTTCCAACCATGCTGAAGAACGAGCAGAAGTATATGATCACTTAGGAAGGACATATCTTTTTGATTTGGATTACGAAGAAGACTGTCTGTATACTGTAGACTCCATGCTCTATGGAAATGCTTCTCGTTTCATAAATCATTCCTGTAATCCAAATTTAGAAACTTACTCTGTTTGGGCCAATCAACAAGATCCAAATTTGCCTAAAATTGCATTTTTTGCTAGAAAGAAAATTTATCGTGGCGAGGAATTAACGTTTGATTATAAGATGGAGGATAGTCGTAATACGAAGGGAGTTTCTGACCTTGAAAAGGAACGAATATTATGCATGTGTAATTCTAGAAATTGCAAAAAGTATTTAGTTTAAACTTCTGAAGTTTTTTCCATTTATTAAGAATTTTAAGCGAATATTTTTTTTAAAAAGCAAGATTTAATAAAGTAGGTTAGGAACTAGAAATTTCTGTGACTTTCCTCCATCTAGTTATCAAGTTTCTTTTATGATAGTAATTTTTTTTTTTTTTTTGAATTGATATATGCATTAAAATTGTACTGAATTATCAATATTTTGGAAACAGTCATTTTGTATGATTTCCTTATCTGGTGTTTTATAAAATGACATTCAATTAATTTTTACTAGTTTATACAATACATTCATTACTACCTAAACTATTTTATTTAATTGGAGATGCAAATACTTTCCTGGTGTTATTCTTTTATGATTAAAATTGTATCTATTTGTATGAGTATCATTGTATCTTTCATCCTATTTGTATTCTTTGTATCTAATCCTTTTCCTGAATTTTATTAGCTTTTGTATTGCATCTAAATACATTGTTAATAATCAATCCATATTTTTGCAATTGTGAACTCAAAAACTGTTTATTTTCCAGGTTTTAATTTTTCATTTTATGTAGACAAATCTATATTTAAACCATTTCAGATTAAACATCAAAGATCCTTGAAGGATATTTAGTTCTAAATCTGATTACTATCATATTAAAATGTGTATATTAAATGAAAATGTGATTTAAAAAATGTGTAGAGTATGAAATTACATATGTTATACATATGACTATTTCTCAGGAATAATTTTAGATTACTGGTTTATTTTAAAAAATAGCTTGAGCAAAAAATAATTTTTTATTTATTGATTATTATTTTAACTTTCAATCAAAACATTTTTTAATGACTTAAAGTATCTAAAAAAATACATATTTTCTTAAGCATGTTAACTTTTTTTTTACACAATTGAAACTGAAACTTCAGTATCTTTAAATCTGAAAATGCTTCCTTATTTTTATCTAATTAATCATATTTGCTGAAAACCGGAACATTTTAAAAAAGAACGAAAATTAAAAAGTTACATATGTAAATTTTTGTATCTTAAATTATTATAAAAAATTATATGAAAAACTAGACATACAGATTCTTGAAGCCCTGTGGCTCAGTGGTAGTGTTTCCTGCTTCCATGCCACAGGTAAAGGGTTGAAATCCTGGGCGAGGCAAGGTCGACACAGCCTTGGATCCCTTCAGTGGGTTGATAAACGGGTAGCAGGTTTGCTTGAGAACTAAACACTGGAGTTTTTTCGTCAGACTGACCATCTGTCCAGAACATCTGATCATGCTCCTCAGCCTCCAAGATCATGCAGTGAAATGGGCCCAGTAGGCCTTGGCCCTCATGGGCTGTTGCGCCTCTGAGTTTAGTATAGTTTATACAGATTCTAAATTAATGATATACCGATATATTTACTTGTATTATGACTTATGTTGTGTAACATTTTTTGTGTCTAATCTTATAAGATTACAATTCTTATATGGTACTGTTTCTTATTTAAGATTTAATATTTTACAACTTTTTCTCAAAATACTGTTTTAATATTTTCTTATATGTCATATTTTAATTATATTGTTATAATTTCTTGAATTTAATTTTATATTGATTCCAAAGCATTGTTACCTTTAAAAGTTTCTTTAATCTGTTTTTCTTTAAATATATTAATTTCGAAGGATTTAGTAGAGAAAAATAAATTTAAATTTATAAAAATATATTACTGACCTTGTTAATGTTATTAATGCCCTAATCATGATGTAAAAGGCATTATTTTGTATTTTTTTTCATATGAATTCTATTAAAAATTTATAATTTTTGCATTCCACAGTAGTTTTGTTTTATTTCATTTTAAGGATCATTTCTATACAATAAACAAATATGTTTAAAATTTTTCTATATACCAACATATATACCTTGAAGGTGAAATTCATCTTTGACATGAAAATTATTACAAAATAATTTGTTTTATATGTAAATATTATACAGTTTTACTGTTCAGTTGAAAAAAAAATTGGTTTTAAGTAATTAATTAGTTTTTCTGAATGACAGATAAAAATTTTGCATTGAAGTTATCACAGCTTATTGAAAATATTACTCCTCTTGTATAATGGCATATAAAGAACAAGCATTAGAAGAAGAAGAGCTATATGATGAAGAGGTACATATTTTTGTTTTAAAAATTCTACATTTAAAACATTTTGAACTTATTGTAAAATCAACTCTTTTATAAAATTTGCTTAATTTGCAAGATATTAATATATTGAGCTTTTAATATTTCAAGTTTAATATATAATACATTTTAATTGTATTGATCTATTTTCTGTGTTTATTTTAAAATGTTTAAATTTAGTGTTCAGAAACATATGTTTTATGAATGTTTTTTTAAACTGCCATAAGAAGTTTTTTCTTTTCATTTAAAAAAAAATTAAAGTATAATTTTAAAAAATCTTTTAAGTCAATAAGAATTGAATTTTTTAAGGAAATATTTGTTTAAGTTTATAATCTGTTAATTATTTGTAACTTTGAATGTTTAATATAGATTATTTAACATGTTTTATTTTAAAAATTATTTTGTATTAAATTACACCTCCTAAAAACTCTAGGAATCATTCTTTCAAGATGTGGATTTATTGCAAGAACATGGAATTGTAAGTATTATATTAAGAATTTAAAATTCATCCAAATGGTTTGAATTATTATTTTTTTTAGAAGGATTGATTATGTTTTTTTGGTACTCATATATTAACCCATTGACCAGTAAATTGGCAAAGATTTTTTTACAAGAACCTGCACCAAAAAATTCCAAAACAATTTTGAAAAATTTGTTCAATTTTTACAAGTTTTTATGTATTTAAACATGCATCAAAAGATTTTTTCATTATTGGTTAATAATATTACATTGTTTTGCAGAAGTTTTTGATTTAGCAAAAACAGTCGTGCGACAGGCTAATATGCTAGCACTGCTTTATCTAATGTTGTTGTTGTTGTCCAATTTGTGCAAAGAAAACAAATGGTGCCAAAGGTGTCCAAAACAGCCCTGCTTTATCTAATGAAGGATCAATATATTTCCAGTTAACTATAATATTTTAATGCTAAAATTTAATTTCTTTCAAACCTCACCTAAAAATTTAATGTAATTTAAAGAAGGATGTAAGTATTCAGTTTACTTTGTGACACAGTTGGAGGAATTATATAATTTTGAAATATATCGAAATTTATATATGTCTAATAATTTAATTTATGGTAAGTTTAAGTTCTCTCTGTGTCCAATTAATATTTTATTTGTATATTTAAAAATGTTTATGGATCTTTCTAATTATTGCAATTAGAATGTTGCAGATATTAAGAAGTTGAAAACTTCAGGAATTTGTACAATAAGGGTAAGTTAAATTTTCTCCCTCTTCTTGTACTACATGATTTAAAGTAATAAAGTATTATCAACATTTCTCTTTTTAAAAAAATCTTTTAAAAGGGTCTCCAAATGACAACAAAGAAAAAACTGGGTATTATAAAAGGACTTTCTGAAGCCAAAGTAGATAAAATTAAAGAGGCTGTATCAAAAATTAATGTATGCGATATTTTGTTTCATTTATAGATAGAAATTTTTTAATCATTAATTTTGTTGTTAATATTTTTTTATTCAGAATTATAAAGAAATTTCAAGATTTCATTGCTGTATAAAGAGTAACCACATGTTTAAAGTTGCTATATATATATTATGAATAATGTGATCTATATATTTTTTAAATTCCATTATCTCTTTTGATACATTAGTGCTTTAATTTTTTTTTTCTTCTGCATTATCGTAAGATGCAATAAATACATTGTTAATTTTTAAAAAAGTAATAAATAGTTGGTTTTTTATTGTAAATTGCTTGTGTATCTCAGTGAAATACCTATTACTTTTGTCTGTAAAGTATGTACTGCAAAAATTACCAATTCTTGTTCTAATTCAATAACATTCTAAAAACATGTGATTCTTGATTTTCTTTTTGTATATAAATTGTTCCAGCTTTGAATAGTTTATATTTCGAGTACTGTAAAATCTGGCGTATTATGCGCACCTATACTTTCAAGCTGCAATTTTTAATTTTTTGGTATATTCGCCATATAACATGCACCCCCTTTTTACGAAGGAATCTGAAATGTACGTACGCAATGTTGTTATGTTTAGAAGTACCTGTAAATTTTGATCTTATTTTTTGTGTTCAAAGTGCGTGTTATATGCCGGATTTTATGATTCTTATGTGTTTATCAATACGTTTTGTAAAACTGCTTTAGCTTTAATTCTATATTATCAGTTTTTAAATTCTACATTTTAATTTGATCTTTCTTTCTGCAGTGCAATATTTTCTTAACTGCTTTGGAAGCATCTCAAAAACGGAAATTAGTTTTCCGAATCAGCACTGGTAGTGAAGAACTCAAGTAAGATAGATTTAATTATGATTTGGCTTGTGTGTGTGTGTGATTAAATGTATTACATTTATTAAAATGAGTCTGAAATCATATAGTGATGGCCAAATTTGTGGAATCCTTTTGGAGGGAAAAAATCTATTTTTGATGTTTGAAGGCTCATATCTATAATTTTTTTAGAGTATTGCCATAAAATTATATATGATTGGAAAGATAATTTAATTTAAAATAAAATGCGGTAAAATTTTCTTTCAACGGAAAAGAACAATTTGTTTAATTTGGTATGAAGTAGTTTTGTTATATTTGACTGTAGCCAGTGACTGAGTATTTAAAGAGTCAATTGGATATCATCTTGTTTTGACAGGGAACTAATCAGGTTAATGCAGGATTTAACTCTTGATATCAATTATTGGAGTTCAAAGGAGCTATTTGTCAGTGTGTTGAGTGACTGCTAGAAAATTGATTTCATTTCATAAGCTTGTAAAATGTAATAAAATGGTGCAAATAACCCATAAAGAGATGTTAAATAATGGTATGTGATTAAAGTTACAGGTATGAAGAAATTAGAGAAGTTAGGGGAAACTTGACCAAAGGTGACATTTCAAAAATTTTGAAGAGATATAAGGAGATTTAATCACTTCAAAATGAAACTGGTAAAGGCAAGAAAAGGTGCACACTATCAATTCATGATAGGAGAATTGAAAGACTAAACTTATGTAATAGAAGGATTGATTAAATGTAAGGAATGTAATAATCTGGGAATGATTAAAAAGAAAAGGTACAATGGAATGTAACAGTTAATCCAAGTACAGTTTGATATAGACTAATGATACTTGGTCTGATTGCTGAAATCTCCCCCCCCCCCAAACCATCATTATCTCTCAGACAAAGGCTGAAAAGATTAAATTGAGCTAAAACTCATGTTAATTGGTCAACTGAGGAATGAGATAATGTTATTTGGAGTGATGAGACCAAATTCTCTCTGTTCGATGGTGATGGCCTAAACTACATAAGACAAAGAATTAGGGAAAATGTAATTCTGATTGCATTACACCTACAATGAAACACCTGATAGTGTCAAGATATGGAGTTGTGAGACTTCAAAAGGTATAATCGGAATTTGTGTGATTAACAGAAATATAAATAGCAAAAAATACATTCAGGAAATACTTGAGTTTGAACTGAAGCTTTCTACACAAGATCTTTTACAAGACAAGCATTTATATTTCAACAGGATTCAGTTGCATACCATTTGGCTACTGTGTGTGCAGAAAGTGGTTTAAAGATAATCTTATTCATCTACTGGAATGATCTGGAAGTATTTCAGATCTGAACTTGCTTGAAAATCTGTGGATGTGACTAAAGAAACTTGTGAATGAGAAACACAACATAGCAATTAAACCCAATTAATAGAAGCAATAAATAAGTCTTGATTTCTCATTAAAATAGCCGTGATGACCTTAAAAGTTAGTTCACTAGGGATTGCAGTACCAGGATACTGAATACCGGTATTTTGAGCCATTTGTACAGTTTCGAAATACCTGTATTCACAAGTTTAAATACCGGTTTTTCAGTATTTACTAGAAATTTAAAAAACATTTTCTCCTATGTTTGGGGATTGTCAACATAGCGAAATATTATATGTCTTTGTGTTTATGTTAAAGTGTTAATTATTGCACCATGATTAAAATAAATGGAATAATTTTACGTCCATTTCTGAAGGTGAAGATATTAAACGTCTTTATATTCCGCTCATTCCGTTGTTCTTAATTTGATTTTTCCTAGCTGGTTCTACAGTTCTAAGGCAACTCATTAAATCTGTCATCTGATTTTTTCATTGCCAGATACAACAGGATAAAAGACTATTAATCTGAACTTAAATTAAAAATATAGACATATATATTTATAAAAATTATACATATTTCTATGGAAAAAAACTAAATACACTACTCCTAACTAAGTTCTCATTGGAAGAGGAATAACATTTTGAAGCTCATCTGCCTTCCTTCATCCATCAACACCTGTTACTAAAATGTTCCCCTAACAGGCGAAATTAATTAGACTGGGAATTCAAAGTTGCATCGTACAATCAAGAGAAGTTGTAAAATATCTGAATCATCCAAGACCAAAACTATCCTTTTACAACTCAAAGCGATACTGCACTTGCACAGGATTCAGTCTGATATTCGTATCTGAGAAACCAAGGTTGTTCTTGTGAAGAAAATGTGTAATATTTCGATATTTTCTAAATTGGTGAGTTTGTTATTCACATTGTATCATGCTTTCAGGTTCAAAATGTGTTTTTCAGATTCATTATATATATATACTCATAAATAATAACCCATAATAATGAATAAGAATAACTTTAAAGAACATAAAAAAAAATCAGTTGATAATCCTTTGGTTTTGTTTCATTATTTATATGATGAAAAGAATATGATGCCAAAATGTAAAAAATATTCTAGAGTTAAGAAGAAAAGAGAATAACCAAATCAAACTTTATCAAGTTTATAGTAAATTTTCTTAAAATTTTTTATCCACCAACCAATCTACATTCAGAAGAATTCGGTACAATTATCGAAGATGATGATGACACTAATGTCAATAGTGAAAAGGAACTATCTCTTGAACAAAAATTAGAATTAGCAATAACTAAAAAAAATTTCAGCAGACCAAAATATTGCACAGAAATCAGCTATATCCAAAATCATCCTACCAGAAATTAATTAATTTGAAGATGAGGGATTTAGAGGTAAATACTTGGAAAATTATATCGCACATTGCTAACAGTACCACCAACTAGCATAGATGCCAAAAGAATGTTTTCGACAGCTGGTAATTTTTGCACAAAATTATGATCCAGGCTTATTTGACAGTACAATTGATGCATTATGTTTTTTAAAAACATTTTTCAAAAATTTAACTTTTATAACGTTAACAACTTTTCAAAAATTTGTAGTAGTACCATTGACTGAATAATGATATTTTCACTTTTTTTTGTGATTTAAATAAATAAGATGTTCTTTTATTTATTTTTTTGTGATTCTTTTTATACTGCTATAATTTATAAGTTACAAATTATTTTTTGTGATATTTACACTTTCTAATAAAACTGGCAAGTAAAACAAAGAAACACCTGTGTTTTCTTTCTTTTTCTAAAATTTCTAATACCGGTATTATGTTTTGAGAAATACCGAGTGCCGTTATTGAACTTTGGTCTGATATTGCAATCTCTATAGTTCACACTCAATGGAAAGGTGTTGTAAGGCTTTAAATGAGACTAATGGTTGCCTTAATTATTAATAATTTGTTGTATTATTTATATACATTTTTTTCTGTGTGTTTTTTTATAACTTATGTTGTAATAACACTTTCTTCAAAAGTTATTCCAATAATATCTTGATTAAATTTTGTCTTTCCAATTATATGTAATTTTACAGTATAACTTTAAAAATATTTAGTCTTATGAGCCCTCAAACATCAAAAATGTATTTTTTCCAAAAAGTTTCCACAATATATCTTTTGGTTTTTCTCTTTAATGCTTATATAACTTCTTAAATCTGAAAGTATAAGTTACATTATCAAGTATAAATTACAAAATGCACACAATTGTGTACAATATGGAAAATTTTTAAAATTACTTTTAGTAAACTTATGGGTGGTGGAATTGAAAGCATGGCAATAACTGAAGTGTTTGGAGAATTCAGAACTGGAAAAACACAACTTTCACATACACTATGTGGTAATTTTTTTGATATACAGTTAAATTTAATTTTAAATTACACTTTGAAGTGTATCTGAATTATTCTGTTCCATATTATTTTCTTTTGTTATTTCAGTGACCTGTCAACTTCCAGGAGCTAATGGGTATTCTGGAGGAAAAGCTATGTTCATTGATACAGAAAATACATTGTATCTTTTCTTTAGATTTTATAACTTATCCATTTAGATTCATCTATTCATAATATCTGCTTCAGAGGGAAAAAGCACATTTACCGGTGTGACACTTGCAGCTTTTTTACTTTTGAAGCTGTCACCATTTACCATGTCTTTCAATTAATAGATTAACAGCCCTCATCAGCAATGTGACTTTACTGACAGTAGGAGTATCTTAGAAGTGTTTAAAAATTACAATAATCAGTGTCATCCTGTGGTGTACAATATATTTTACATCATTTGTTATCTGTAGGGCAAGGATTTTGCTTTAAAATTCTGTTGGTTACCTAGCCACGTTAGCATTACAGACAACAAACAAGTGGACTGTGCAACTGAGTTGGCGATGACTTCTATGCTTCTTGCTGACCTCCACCTCCTGATAAGAAATGCCATCCTTCATCACATTCAAATGCCATGGAGAGAGAAATGGCATCTGCAGTTAGTAGCCAAACTGAACTCTGAAATATTTCACAGGAGCACGATCTGTGATACCAATGTGAAAAGTTAACGTCAAACTTATTTGCCTTTGCAATGGACATAATCATTTTTTAACACTGTCTCTTTTATTTAGTGCATACATTATATGCCTCATATTAATTGAATGTACTGCAATTTGTTCATTATCGTTCAACATATTTTTTTACATCTGTTTTAATCTTATCTGACTTAGTGGGAAAACCCCCACCAAAATCTATTTTTTTTTAAATTGTTTTTTTTCTTAACATTTAATTTAAGATTTTATCTTGTGCTTTTGTTTTTACATGCATATTATTTTGTTTTAATTCTTTTTAAATACGTTTTAATACATTTTTAAAGCTTTGATAAATGCTTGGTGCAGTTTAGCTGAAATCAGCTCTTGTGTCATTAAACCCTACTCTCATACACTCACTAATCCAGGAGGAAAAAAATTGGATAATGATTGAAGGTGGGGAGGAAGATAAATGATTTCATGTGTATGATTTTCAGATTAGAGGTTCTGAAAATAGTATATTTATAATTCAAAGGAAATGAAAAATTGCATTGTATTTATATGTAGTTATTTAATCATAATGTGGTCATGGTCATATATTCATACCCAGGATTGTCGAGTCATGTGCTCAAATCCTGGTACCACTGAAAACTCACTGTGTAAAGGTATTGATGCATTCTAAATTTGTGAAGGCTTTCACATTAGTGACATGTAAAAATTTGGAGAATGGGGTGCTAGCTCAGGGTGTCATTCTTTAAATCAACTGAGGTTCAGAATTGGGAGTTTTGTTGCCAATAGTTAATAAAAGTGTGTTAATAAAAATCAAAATGTATTTTTAACTACCCGTTAACTATTACATTTTCCCTAATATTTTTATTAAGTTTTTGGGGTTAAAAATACATTAGACTTATATACTATTATTTTATATGGTTGATCTTTATGTTACTGTTATGAATTTCCATTATGATGTGCATTTAACTTTATTCTTAGTACTCTTTTGTCGGTAAATTATAAGTATTTAAAAAACTATAATCAGTTCTTTACCATCCAGGTTTAGTAAGCACAGTTCTGTGAATAATGCTTGGGTGTATATATCCATTAAATGCATGGACTGTTATTTAGGTGATGATTTTCTTCACTTTCATATATGTTTATTATATTTCCTTTTAGTTAAATTTATGTTACATTTTTAAAAATTAAAATGTCTTACTTCTGATTTATGTCTGTTTCTCAAAATTAGACTATAATGTATCCCCCCCCCCTATTATTGTTGTACTAATGGTAAAAAAAGGATTAATATTCTATCATTAAATTGAAAATATATTCATTTTTAAATCAACAAATATAGTTATGTAGTGCAAAATTTATTGTAAATGGTATGACTTTTCTTTCCATTTCTCATTCTGACTGATTCTTTTGTCTATTCTCAGTGAAATTTATAGCTGATCAATATCAAACTTCATAGTGTTTATAAAATATTGAATATTTTGCAATATAAACATAATTTTTTTTTTACAGAATCTTAAAAGACTGATCCTTTTTAGAAACAAAAATTTCTTGATCATAACATAAATCTATGACCAGAAAATAAGCATCATTTGTATATTTTGAAAGATAAGAAATTTAAGAAATATCTACAAGAATTAAATTCAATTTATTAATGAAATATTAAAATTGTTTAATTTTTTACCATTAATGTTTAAGCTAATTTATTTTTAATAGAAGCATTTACTATATCTTGTAGGTTTAATGTGTGCTGATGGGTGGCTTGGAGGCTGGAAGGCTTAGATGCTGATCGGGTTTTAAGATGGTCCCTAAGACACATGCAATTTGTGTGTATTCCCCTTGTTTCTTGTTGACAGGATGTTGTCGCATTCCTTAGTTGGGGGGGGGGGGTCACAACGGCTGGTCAGCAAAGTTGAATGAACTCATAATTTGGAAGAGTCGTCGCGAAATTTGTGACTCTGCCCTTGGTTCCTGACCACTGGCTAGGCGGGACCAAAGGGCGTGCGGATGAAAAAGGGGGTAATTTGCCCCCACTTAAAAGGAGGAACCGGGACATTTCTCGGCAGATTTACAGAGATTTAGAGAGAGATTTTACAGATTAGCAGAAGACAGATTACCATGATTTCAGATTAAGAGAGTTGAATTTAGGCCGTCCAAGTACCACCCAGCTCCATGCCTCCGTTTCAGATAAGTGGAATGTTGTAGTAATTTTATTCATAGAATTTAATAGTGTATTTATTTTAACCTAGTAATGTTTTAAAATTAATAAACGAATTTGATCTAATTAAATTGAATTATTCATTTAATCTTATTGTTATTTAATTGAGTTTTAAAGTACTAACCACTAATATGATGCAGACATAAGTTAAATTAATCGAACCTGCGTAAGTCATAATATGTTAAATTAATGAAGTAATTGTAGCGCTGCATCATCTGGTGCCAAGTGACCAGGATTCGAGGAAATTTTTTTTCCCTCTTTCGTTCACGCGTGAAATTTTTAGATGAATTTGGGCAATCGCTAATGTGTTGTGTTCGAATGTATAATAAATTTAAGATTGTTGTAATGTTGAATACATTGGCGTTAACTTTAAAGCAAATTATTTTTCCTCGCAAGTTTAATTTTTATTTTCCTCGGTAGATGAAACTATAACAGTAGATACAGAGGTAAAAAATGTTTGTGAGGAACAGAGATATAATTTAAGGA
This sequence comes from Trichonephila clavata, assembly GCA_019973975.1. Lineage (NCBI taxonomy): Eukaryota > Metazoa > Arthropoda > Arachnida > Araneae > Nephilidae > Trichonephila > Trichonephila clavata. The sequence goes on from BMAO01031685.1 coordinate 40,576, forward strand.
ATCGTGTGAATTCGAATATTTAGATTAAACTTATTACAGTGTTTCAAGTAAATAAATTAAATTCATACATAAAATTTTAATGTTTACTTTGTTCATATTATTGTCGACATTTTGTTATCGGAGAAGGGTCCATGCTTATCTTAAAATACTTCAAAGATTGTTGTCGGGTAGATTGTAGGAATTCATTTTGTATCAATGAGAATTAATTGTATTTTATTATGTTGGTACTTGTATAAATATCAATATTATATACATTGATGTTTTTTTTTTAAATTTGTTTTTGTCACTCATATGCTTTTGCATGTATGTTATTTCAAAATATATACTGTGGACACAAGGTACATGTCTACAATAAGTCAGGAAATATAGAGAAAGGTCTCTTGTATAACTCATAAAGTCAGTGAATTACTATTTTAGCTATGTGTGTAGTCCCATACATGCTCCATGTGTTTTATTAGTATGCTCATTCTACGTATTTTGTTATTGTGTTTCATTTATACATTATCTCTTGTGAATTTCATTGTTGCTTAGAAGTATTAAATTTTGAGCTATTAAACGTTGGTTTTATCATGTTATTATAATCAAATATATGTTATTCTTGTTTCTTGCAACCTACTTATTGAATACTTATTGTGGATGCATTATCATTTATGTTTATTTTTGAACTTTTATTGTTTTCGCCAGTACTTTATGATAGTGTAGAAGAAAGTAGCTAATTTGCCATTATTATTCTTAATTACAATTGTGTTTTATGAATTTTGATAATATTCGAGATGGTTGTTTGTTTTATTCTGTGTTGGCCATCGCACTAGTAAAATTTTATTCACACTAAAGGAATTTCTATGATATGTTTAAAGTATAGTTACTAGTATTGTGTTCTTGTACTCTCGTTTTAGAATGTTTTTGAGTAGTTGAGTTTCAATTGTCCATAAATTAGGTATTCAGTTTTTTTTTTTCTTTCGGTTTTGTCGATTTACGAAATTTTTCTCTCTCCCTCCGTGATGTACTACTCGGCATAAATGTAGATTGATTAAGTGAAGTTAGTTTTGATTTCGTGTTATTGGTTCATTATAATTTTCTTTTATGAAAATTCTTGGTTATAATTATTTAGTATTGAGGTAGATAAGTCTTGTGTTCATCCTGTACTTATGAAAGTGTTTTGAATACTTAGTGGGTTAGAGCATGAATTTTTTTTTAAAAAGTTGAATTTCATTATGTGAAGAGTGTTGATTACAATTGAGTTAAGATTGTTCGTGATATATTTGAATACTGATGCGAATTATTTCCGGAAGTTATGTTTATCGAATTGTTAAAGAGGTACAGGAAATTGTTGTCATTATGGTTGTATTAGAATCTAGCGGGTTATGTGAATTAATTACGGAAGTTATGTTTAACGAAGTGTTGGAAGAAGAGATAAGAGAATTGTTTTATGAGTTTGTGAATTAAGATGATTATTCAGGTATTAGTTAAGTGATTTAGTAGAAATGATTGAGAATTAGAGTTTCAGTTGTCGAGTTAGTTCTGTTTTTGAGAGATAGTTATCTGTTTGTAGCGTTAGTTAATTGTTAGGGGATCGTATTGGTTATAAGGTTTTATGGCTATGTTGTTTGAGAGTCAGTATTCGAGTTGCCGATAGTCGATTTTGGTGAATTAGTTATAGTGATGGGAATTAATAATTTTATTATTGAGCAAAATTTTTTTTGTGTCTGGTGTTGATGACATGCGAATCGCTCTGTTCAGTGCACAATTATAGCACTCAAAGGTTAGAGTGAAGTGTTTCGTTTTTTTTTTCTCGCCTTCTATTTTTTTATATATAGACTTAAAATCCATTTTTATTAATAGCCACAATTTTAATAATCTCGTCTACTTTTAGTATTAAATTTTTTTTGTTTCTTAACCTTGGGTTGCATCCTGATCACATGCATATTCATCGTTTTGTAATAAGGAAAATGCACGCCTAAGTTATACTATTCGTATGCAATTCTCATGGTGAATTTGTCATTCCTTTATGCTATTGATTTTGTTGTACGTCGTATTTCAAATGCATGCTTAATTTAATTAGTACTCAAGGCTCAGGGTGAATTTATAATTCCTTATGCTCATTGACTTTGATGTACGTTGCAATTTCTTATGTAATCATGCCATATTGTTATCATGTCGAATTTCGATGTTAGGTGATGCAATGTTGTGATGATTTTCTGTTTTTTTGCATTATACTCATAAATAATAATAATAACTTATCTAAACTTGTTCTCACAAATTGTTACAATCTCACACTGGAAAATAATTTTTTTTAAATCCCTTAAAATGGTGGAAATTTTTATGTACATTATTAGCTAATAATTTTCTTCATCATGTCGTTCTGCGATGATCAGTGAGAAGGAGGAGTTGGCATAATTATACAAAATATCTGTTTAACTTTCATGCCAGACATCGGAAATGTTGTTTTTACCCATTTTACTATGCATACATGTCGCGCCAAAATCTGTGTCCCAGTCAAATTTTTTTTTAAGTATTTACTTCTTGTATCTTTATATATATATCACTTGTTTTATTTATATTACACATTAATCATTGCTGTGTTATGTACACAATTATACTGTTACAATGTTTTCGTGAGTGCAATTCTTTTGTGTAAATTATGCGGTAGCCCAGATCTCATCTCAAAATTCGAATTTTATGAATTTTTTTTTCTTTACAAGACGTTCTATTGTACTACATTTGTTTGGCAGAAACGGAGGCAGGGGATGGTCGGTGTGGTATTCAAACGAAAGTCCCTGCCGGTCAAGAAGTTAGTGGGGAGGGAGAAAGTGAAATGGAAAATAATGAGTTCACGTGTTGGTGTGTGTAGAACATTTCCGCACTTATTATAATCTCTTTTGGGAGTATTTTTTTCATTAAGGTCGAGCTGGAATGCAACTCACGGACAACAGGAAAGGAAAATTTTCCCCTTCGCCATGGCGTCAGGATGACAGGCCAGCCACATTCATCAGGTTCGGGAGCTGTCACGATTTACGACCTCCAACACGAGGGAGCAGAGGAAAAAAACGTTTAAAGGTTCCTACAATGCCGCGAAGTCAATAAGAGAATTCAACAATAGGCTACCCATTAGGGCGGCTACATCCTTCCAGCGTGGTGTCTTTCACCCCTCTTCAATTCGTCAAACGACAGGACATAATTGTCGTTATTTCTTCACCTTCACAACAGAAAGGGGGACTTCCGCCTTTTCCTACTGCACTTGGCACTAAAAGGCTCAATCGTCGGGATCAAGGATTCCCCCTCCACTTTTTTTTCCTCCTCTCCTGCAGTTGTTTTTCCAAGATTTCATCGTGTCAAGAAGATCCATTTCCGGCTCGCTGTTGGACTATTACTATTGTCATTTAATCACTCCCATTTCAGTTTTGTATGTCTACTGCAAAATATGTGTTATTTTTTTTCTCTCTTTCCAGGTGTTTGTGAGTCTGAAAGGGGGGGAGGAGTGATGGGTGGCTTGGAGGCTGGAAGGCTTAGATGCTGATCCGGTTTTAAGATGGTCCCTAAGACACATGCAATTTGTGTGTATTCCCCTTGTTTCTTGTTGACAGGATGTTGTCGCATTCCTTAGTTGGGGGGGGGGGGTCACAACGGCCGGTCAGCAAAGTTGAATGAACTCATAATTTGGAAGAGTCGTCGCGAAATTTGTGACTCTGCCCTTGGTTCCTGACCAATGGCTAGGCGGGACCAAAGGGCGTGCGGATGAAAAAGGGGGTAATTTGCCCCCACTTAAAAGGAGGAACCGGGACATTTCTCGGCAGATTTACAGAGATTTAGAGAGAGATTTACAGATTAGCA
>BMAO01031686.1:0-69609 GCA_019973975.1 Trichonephila clavata
CCAAGCAAGTTAGTATGTATTGTAGGCGAACTCATTAGTTTATAAATCACGGTTCCAGCGATGGGAAAGGATTTTATATCACATATAGACGTTTAAAATAAATTTTGTTTCTAAGATAGGAAAATCAGCTGCATATAGAACAAGACGTCTCACACAAAAAGTATTCTGACCTGATCATTCTAAAAATTTTCGAGAGCAGCCAGTCTGAACTATGAGCCATGAGTGGGTCCTGTTCGAAAGGTAATTAAATATCAGTTTTGTATTATCCGCCTTTCAGCTTCCACTTCTAACGCAAATACACACTAAAATTAATAATACAAATTACTACAATACATTTATACTCTACAATCATGAAAGATGATGTTTGTGAAATGTCTATGGCAGTCAGTATCACCGTAGCCCATTTTATCAGAATTATATTAACTGAAATGAAATTAGAGCATTCCAGTACCATACGTTAAAAATTAGTTAACGCCATAGCAATGTCTGTTCAAGCTTCTAAGATAAAAATATAAATACCACAGTAGTTCTAAGAAATGATATAAGGATGTACTCATTTTCAAATCTATTCATGTGAATATGAGTTTATAATAGTTTGTGTTTAGTCATAGCTGAATGTTACAGTGGACATTTTCTTCCTAATTTTTCTTCTTGATTTTCAACATTTACAAAAAGGTGTAATCAAAAGTAAACTACAAACCTGCTGCTTCTATTGCGATAATAAGAATTAAGATTACATTTTCAAATGATTTTAATAGGCTGAACTTATAATATATACTTTTATTTTACACTTTAATTTAATATATGGATACCAAAGCCTACAGGAGCTTGCAGAATGAAAATGGTGTGTGGCTGTGGGGAAACTGGACTAACTACGACGCCTGTGTTAATTTCACAACACCCGGTAGCCATCTTATGAAATACATACTAATGCTACGTTGTTCGAACACCACCCCATTTAAAATTATATAAATTCTTCAAATATTATCTGCGAATCTATATAGCATACGCATATTGTAATGTTGTTTCAAAGGATTATTATACTTCTGACCTGGTTGATCAGAAGTCATGAACCTTAACTACAAGGAGTGATTAAACGAGGCTGTACGAAATGACACGCAGGCAATATAGACTATTCAAAATATAATCATATAACCTGGAGCACAACAGATCCCACCGAGAACAAGCCGCAGGATCTTTGTTCCCAGAATTTGTGGTTGTGATGAGAATCTGTCCTTCATATGAAAGTGTCCTTATACGTCGTCTGAGTTAAGTTGCCTTCTTCAGGTGTTTCATATGACCAAACACATGGAAACGCAGGTAACATGTCCGGGATTGTAGGATGGATAATCCACCGTTCCATTGAACTGGTCCAGTCCCATCGGTGATTCTGAGACGTGGACGCGCGTTATCATGGAGGCAGAACCACACCTCCGGAGCAGCCCTGGTCTTTGGTTCTTGATGACCTGCAGAAGCGCGAGCGTTCTGGCAGCACATCGAGTTAAAGCTTTTCTGTGCTCATAATTGTGTCTGCATCATTTGACGCCACTTTATAAGAGCCTTACTCCTGCAGCGGCACCCGCCAAATGATCTGACTGAGTCTCAATGGGTATCCTGAGATGTTCACAGCATTCTCCTATGAAGAAAATATTTAACTGTTTCATTTTATGTCAGTTCTGCAATTTTCATTTGATCACTTTCTAATATACTGTTCAATTAAATGGGACATATTTTTCTTGTCTGCTGTTACAAGGTGATTACCAGTTAAGGTCCCACACCCCAACTGCAAAATCTGCCCAAAAGTAATGATGGATCGACGCTACCTGTAATTTACTTGTTTGACTGGTTTTAGTAATAGTAGTTCAATCTGTGGGCTTCTATGGTAACCAGGTTATAGTTTTGTTCCAATATGTTACTTTGCTTATCTGAGAAGGATACCCGAGTAGCTGCCTGAAAATAATCGGCCTTAGCCGAACCTGCCTCTATGACCGTGAGAGAGACATAGCTACAGAAGCTAGGGCAAATCAAGGTTCCAACAATTTTAGGAATTCTAAGATTCCTGGATCATCGTCTCCAAAAAGATATGGAAAATGTGGGTTCAAAACAAAATTACTCCAAGACTGATAAAATCTAATAAATAGCAAGTAAATCAGCAAAATAAGCACAGACCTTCAGTAGATTTATTGATCATATTTTGAAGGAGTACTAACTGTACAAAAGGGCTAAAGTAAGTAAAAGTAGACCGAGATAGAGGAAAAGAATTTATCTCAGAAATGATAAATAATCGCTGCAGGTAGACTGTAAAATACCAATCCTGAAGAATGATCGGCAATGCTAGACGGCGGAGGAATGTACGATGGCAGGAGAATCAAGTAAGTTAGATGAAAGGAAGATAGAAACTTTGCCAGATCATATCCAAATATTACTGTAAACACTCTTCAAAGGATGTTTGAAGTTTTTCACAAGAACAGCACTGAAGCTGAAGTTCCTTGAAGGTATGACAGAATTATGTCAAATGAGAAGAATATGCAGAATTATTCCAGACCCACAGTAAACATTTGGAACGGGAATATTTCCAAATTATTGTATAGCTTCTGTCACAATTGATACTGAACCAGACTTATTCGGGAAAATAAAATAGACTGCTAATTAGGCCTGGTAATTACCAGCCTAAATTTATTATGACATATCAGGTATGAGAATTGTTTGATATGAGTTAATGGATTAACAGAATAAATGATAAAATGTGCCTCCTGGCAAGTGTGATTTTCCAGCTGACAGTCATGCAGCTCTACTATTGAGCTACTGATTTCAAGACGAGTGAAGAGTCACCATTTATGCTATAGGAGGACATACTTCGTACTGATTAGAGAGGTAGTTTCACAGATAGGCCTGAAGTCTGTATCCCAACGAAACTCGGTGATGACCAGATCCAGAGAGTACAACTAATCCCGGATTTAATTTTTGTCTGAATTATAATTTGAAGTTCTTTATTCAAAGTATTGTGAATCGGTATTACATAATCAATGTATTCATTTACTGGTTTGTACTGCATGTACGCTTAATGTCAGTTTACGCTGAAGGCCCTGAGGTAAGTGTCTGTGTTAACTGTGAAATTGCATGCCTTCTTATCTTCCTATAACTCTCCTGATTCGAGTGGGGTCAGAAAACGGATTCCCAACTCAGGATGCGTCCGCACACCATGGACAGAGGCACTAAAACTCCAGGAAACATCCAGTAGTGGGCTTCCAGTCCTGATCACGGTGTTTTCCAACCTGAAACGACACAGCCACACCATCGGATTTAATTTTGACGAAATTGCATTTTCATAAACCTTCAATAAATGCTGCTAATTAATAAAGATCTGTTTGGAAGATTGATGACCAACCTAATTTCCTACGCCATTAACGAGCTCATAATCTGATATTCAATTAAAATGAGATACATTGAAATTGATCCAGCATTCTGATTCAATTAACTGACTAATTTATACAAGAAACCATTAAGCAGCAAAGAACTAAATAAAGATAAAGAGGTATATGCACCAATGCAGGTCATATTAGATTCTTGAGGACCGTCATCAAAAGTTCAAAAAGGAATGCCCCATTTGAAAATGAGTGGAGATGGTGATTCAACTAAAAGATCATAATTCCATTTGAATATCGATAGTACCCATCATAGAAGATCCGAACGCGGATGGTACATAACGGTAAAAATAAGAGTCATCTTCAATGATGCTAAAACCGTTGAAAGTCAGGTTTTGATAAATATTTGCTAAAACAATACAGTCGAAGAAACATTAAACTCATCATTTTTCATTTGATTTTATGATGAATTATCTTTATTTGTCGTATTAAAATAAGACAACCCAACTTTGGTTTGAAGATTAGTCGACATATGCATCCAACCATAATATGTAAGTCTTTAATAAATAGTCCAACCTAACTGGAGCCTGATAATGTAGAACCTGAAATCTCAGGATTGAAAATATGACACGGGATTGCAAATTATAACTCTATGGCTGGCATCAAACCCAGGCTTTAGAAAAACTGCTCACCATTCGTCTCTAATTAATTTGAATAGTAATTAGCAGTTTGGAACTAGACGATACTGGCGTACCTGCATTGAATCTAAATAAATGGCTTGCTGGATATTTGTATATTCTATAATGCACCAAACTTGTTTAACCCTACACAAAACTGAAATGACCCAGAATATTGCATCGAGAGAAGATTAACCCAGGCGGCCCTTATTATTTCCTAATTTTATATGTACCGAATGGTAAAAGTTGGTTCAATTAATTTCCTGGTTTTAAATAATGTATACATATAAAAGACTATCATGAAAAGGTGAAACTAGTATTAGTCTTGAATATCTGAACCCATTTTATCCAATAAAATAAGACTGTACAAATTGAAGCAATAAATCATGACCAGAATTAATAAACTAAATATTATCAAACTTAATTTGAAACACATATGTTACTGAAAAGAACACCCAAGAAGTATTATTTATTCTGTAGTCTGGGAAATTAAAATTTGAAACTGAAATGAAGAAGTGTTGTCTTATTACCGAATAGAGACATTGCAGATCGATGTACTTTCAGTTGTGAAGATAAATATCGAATAGAAATGTAGAAATATGTAATGGCGTGTTTGCATCAATGAGAATGAATTGAATGGACTTCATTTGTATCAAGAATCATTTTGTATTCCTACATAATCAATTTCAGTTCGATTGATTTTCAATTGTTCTTCCGTATATATGCTCTGTTTGATTTAAAGCTTATATATTTCAGCTGTAGTTCTGAAGGAGGATTGCTGCAGGCTGATAATTGTTTATTTTATTTTAAGTTCGGTCAAAAATTGAAAATTATTCCAGAGTTTTTCTTTTAAGCAGTTTCATGAGTGGCCAAATTTTAGAATAATTAAACGTATCCAAAAATTAACTCTGTTTAATATATGGTTCACGAACAGATAAACTGAAGAGGTGTGATAAAAAGAAAGTGTCGAAACTAAGGTATCGTTTTAGAAAAGACTGAATGTTATTTTTATTAACAGAATTTATTTTTACTTGAAAGAGCATTTTGGAAACTATTTTTCTACGTATTTACCACCATTTTTCAGAGATTTGTCATATTTGGAAACCATAACTTGTCTATACTGAAGGAGATAGCACACAATGAAGAGAACTACATGAGATGGTTTGTAGGCTTTTAGAAAGCAATGTACCAGTACATACAAAGAGATGATCTGATCCCTTAGTTAATTTGGTTTTATTTCATTGATGCTAATCTATGTAAATATAATGTACATTTAATTGAGCATTTTTCCTAATTATATAAGTAATTAAAGCTGAATTAATTCAGTAATTTATTTTTATTGTTTTCCCCAAATCACTCTGTGTAAAACCAAAATAATGGTTGGCGGCATTGAGGTATGAGACACGTGAGAATGGTGAAATTGTCCCTGGACTTCAGTACTTGAAAATTTTGTGTATGGCCAATGATGAACGGTCCAAGGTTTCACTGGAAGTGCTCTGTCTGGTTTTCAACCAAACTACTGGACAATAAGGCCCCACACTCCTGAGTTTGCCAGGATCACTGGTCTGTTACATCACGAATTGTATAACCCATTAATCAACTTTTTCGAAAATCCAACACTTCCATTCATTTCTTCACCCAACTTGCATAAAATATACGATGATTTTTAAGCCCCAGCTTAGCACTGTACCAAAAACTGATTGCACAGAACACACTTCACAGTCGACAGGATCGGCAATCGTCTTAAATATTTTGAACGCTTACTTACACGTGTTAAAACAAAACAATCCGGCTGTAATGGTATATCTGGACTAGCAATCAACCAGAGCCATGCTTGTGTGGGCGTTGAACTTGACATTACCTCCAGGACAGTGAAACCCAGGTGAACACTCCTGGACACAACAGAATTTCTAAAGAATCAGCACTAAGTAATTCTAAGAAAATTTCAAATTATTAAACTATGCACATAAGAAATGTATTAGAAGACTAAGGAGAAAAATTCTTTACGCCAATAGTGCTAATTTTGAGATGAAGCAAATATAAAAATTAAGGCTTTGTTTCCAGTATAAAATATACAACTTAGAATTGAATTTAAGAGGATTTACACAATGCAGCAACTAGATATACGAATCATTCTTATAGTACAGATAGTCATAGGCACACTTTATCAATATATTCATTCTAATTCAGTTCTAGAAATTATAAAAGGCCATGCACTTAAAATGGTATTTAAATGACATATATTAATTTAACGGTATTAAATCCAATTATTTTCACAGATCTAGCTCAACCATATAAGGGTGTCCTAAAATAGCTCAAACCTTAGCAGCCAGATTCCAGGTAAAAATGTCCAAGGAGCTGTACTGTACAACAATAGCTGATGAGAAAAATACACACAAAATATGTACAGCAAGGAAAACCAAATACCTGTATTCATACACATCAATTACAGTATTTGCGTATTTAAAAGACAGATGTTCCAGTCTGCTGTCTATATCGAGGCCAGGTTTTTACCCAAGGAATTTGATGAGTTTCATTGCCACGCAGAAAGTATGATGTCTGGTCAAGCAAGAAAGAAGACGGGCAATCTGTTCAGGCAGTCACTATATCTCGAGAAAATTTTTGAGATTGCCTCTATGATACAAAACTAAAACAGCGTGAGATCTAGATAGTATAATATAGGAACTGGTTCTGTTGAGCTGAGGATGCCATATCTAACTAATTACGTACAGGAGCACAGAAATACTCATGACCTCTGCTGAACGTCCATCATTCTTCTACTCATTTAATATGCATTTCAAACTATGGATCATGTTATAGTGCCATTGTTTGAGGCATTTTATGCTCTTCCAACGAGGAATTCGTTTAAAAGGAGTTTGGACGCTATTTTAGACACATACAGATTCAAAACCCAAAAACACAGAGGCTGAATAGCCCATTTGAGATACTGGTATATGAATAATCACAAAATTAATATGAACAAATGCAGCGAATTTGTAAATTTGGCAATACACAAGAAAAAGTCCTGAAATTTTATTGAGAGGAAAAGTGAATTTGAGCTGAGTGCTGTAGAAAATTGTAAATGCAATGTATTGAAACATAAGTACAAGGTCAATGATCTGTAAAATATCAAATTACACATACGTACGATTATTTAAGCGGAATTTTTTATCTTGTTAAAATATAAATACACAAAGGTTAAAAATCACATCATCGAAAAGGATGAGTCAAGCATTGTTAAGAATTAATTTTAAGCTAAGGTCTATTATATCCATATTCGAATGCCTTATTATTTACATAAAATATCTGTATTGTTATTTTAGTTGTTCATGTTCTACTAAAGTGATGAAATAATTTATAATAATTTTATAGTATCATATTATTAATTCTTTCTATGTGAGCATTATTAAAAGGCAAATTTATTCCAAATAATCGACAAAAATGAATAATAAAATTATATTTCACTACAGAAGGCAGCGCAGATTAAAAGAACTTTAAATTATAAATTACAAAGCTGAAGCTGTATTTAATAAAATTTTGTATTATCTCACAGGACGCATGGCGCGCCATCTCCATAAATTTTCAAAGTTAAGGGCTGAGACCATTTTACTATTGAATTGAAGCCCTTATTTCCAAAAATTTCTCTAGAAGATAAATTTTATATATGTGAAAGGAAAAATAATTTACAAGTAGATATTGTGTTTTCAACTTGTAATGCGGATATATGCATCATACCCAATGTCCACTTGATGGAATTTAAAGACCTCTGTCTGCTTAGATAAATTTTACCGCTATTCTCCAATAGAAATTTAATTTTACTTTCAAAGGAAAGTTTTATTTTAAATTTAAATTAAACTTATAATTCTTAAAAAACTCGGGAAAAGATCTAACAGTACCTCTTTTCCTTTTATCATTTGAATGAAATCGAGAATTATTCGATTAAAAAAATATTCAATTTACAGTTCAGACACTTAACATAAATAATATATATTTTTTTTTCAAATAATCTTTTGCAAGATCACACTTCAGCCCATATAACATTTCTTACAGAGGGGAAAAATATAGGACAAGCTGGAGAACGTGTTTCTAAATATAGAATTTAATTACGTATTCAAATGAAGACAAATGTCTCGAAGCTCAGGCCTTTAATGTAATAAGTGAAGCGATCGAACATCAAGATATGAAATGAAAAATTATTCGCCCTACATTTTCTTATTCGTTTATTTCAGGGTGTCCCAAAAGCACCTTTGACTGTGAGCCTCATTTTATTGGTGTGCTCCCTAATATCACTTTTCTTCTTGGCTGTCACCATCTTTATTTTCTTTTATTTCAAGTGAGTACTTTAATTCTTGTCATGTAGTTTTTAAGTTTTTTTTTCTCTCTGTCGGGGTTTTGGTGAAAGAGTTGATTAAATTTGGGAAAGTTTTAAAGCGATTTTAGATTTATATTGAAATGATATGGTGATTCAATTTTCAAGTAGGTTACTTTAATTAATTTTTTAAAATAAAAATGAATGTTGAAGTAATGGAGATATTTTTTATATCAATATTTTTTTTAGATAATTTAGTTTTTTTTAAACATATATCTCGCAAAATAAATTTGGCCAGTATTTATCACTTAAGGACATTTTTTGGGAGATTTTATTTAATTAAATAAATTATTGAAATATATGGAGAAAAACTTTCATTATATGATTTAATAAATTCCAACCTAATAAATGTCACCTGTATTTTAAAATATAGGATAGATATAAATAATTATATAATGCATATTAAATTTAAACTCTAAAAGATATGGCGGAAACTTTGTTTCAGTTACTATTAATATACATTTTAAATTCTGAGTTTTAAAATACACTGGTGTGCAAAACTTAAAAAACAGGTTTTTTTAAAAAAAATTTTTTGATTTTTTTTGCCATAATTCCACGAGTAATCATCTGAGAGACATGGAATTCAAAATGGGAGATAGCATTTTGTACTTAAACGATGGTAGAATACAATGTATATAATATGGAAAAAAAAAAGGTTTATTGAACTCATAGTATCGTTATAAATGATTGTCTGTCCAAGAACAACAAGCAGATATTTCTTGGTATGGGATATGCCCTTCCCTTATTATAATAGTTGCTTCGCGCTGTCTCTCCATACTCAGCACCAGATTGCCCAAGAGTTCTTGAGATAAGAATCCCCATTCCTCAATAAGCATCTGTTTCATTTTAAGTGATCCCGGAGGATTTAATCGTGTCACAAGGCATCCCCCTCTAAGCATCCCACACATGTTCTATGTGATTTAAATTAGGAGGGAACACTAACGAATCCATTCGAATGCTATCTTCACTTTCCAATTTCTGCTGAACATCAGAAGTCTAGGGTAGTCATGCATTGCCTTCGATAAAAACGAAGTCTGGTCCAATAGCACCTCGGAACAGACGCCCTTGGGGAAGGACGACCTTCTTACAATAGCAACCTCTGGTTAAAAAACCACTGTCGAAATTTGGAGTTCAATCCTCCAGTTCAGTATAATGCCTCCCCAAACGACAACTCCAGGACCACCATAATAGTCTCTTTCAGTGATGTTACTGGGAGGAAACCGTGTAACAACCTCTCTCCTAATCAACTGGCTTTGAAAATAGCTTGTGGCACTGAAACGACTCTCATCCGGAAAGGACATTACTCCATTGAGGGGGTGTGCAGTTTTTGAGCTCCTTACACTACTCCAAACAGTGCCACAGATGGCCAGCTTTGAAAGGGATGCAGCGTTCAGGACAGCGGTCGAATGGTCCACCTTTGTGAAGGCGTCTGTTCAAAGTACACCGCGACCTTTTTCACCCTGTTGCTGTACACAGTTGCTGAGCAATGACACTTGCTTACTGGTATCTGTTTTCCCCCCCTTTCGGATGATATATTGGTCATCAACTGCAGCTATTTTCCCTGGGTGGCCACCACCGTTCTCACAGCTGAATCTATGGTTTGGAAGTTTTTCAAGAGTGCGAAGTGACACCCTTTAGTTGATTCCGAATTCTTCAAATACACTGCTCTAACTACGCCCCTCCTCCAGCTTTCCGATAACTCTTCCACTCGTAAGTCGTACAAGTGATTTTTTCTAGCCATATTTTACGAAAGAATTCACTTGCACTTTCAGCGAATATCTTTGATTGCGCTTGCGTTCTTCCTTTTGTTCTAGTTTTGAGCTGCACGTACCGACAACACGCTTTGCACACACTCATGTCGCCTATGGCGTTTTGTTCTTGACATTTGCGTACGCATCACCTTTCTACGGAGTTTCATGTTCATTGTTTTGATCTCAATAACCCCTTTTCTACAATTTCATGACAGTCTGCTTAAAATTTACATTGTTGCTTAAGTTTTGTACGCCAGTTTTGATTATTTTATATTTGTAATAAAGATATACAGGTTTTATTTACATATGTTCTGTGCACATAAATAACCTCATTGTAATGATAGAAACTTTGTCATAAAGTAAAAATAAATGTATCGAAAGTTTAAAAGCACAGTTTTATGCGCAATTCTGCAGAAAGAAAAATAAACTCAATTCATAGGGTCAACATAACAGTATCAATGCTTATCTTAAATTGTGAAGCATGGTTTAATATATTTTTAAGATGATAAACCTTTTATCTCAGAAATCGAAATAGATTGAATTATATATGGCAAATGACCGAATAAGAAGGGAAATTGATTGTCCATTAATCTTAGGCATACTTAAGCAAATGGAAATTCTGTCATTTGCATTTATTGAATGTATTGACAAATAAATTAATCGCCGCTTCAGCGATTTACTTGCGGAGTCCATCATTACAGAAAACAACATTTGTCTATTTATTTGTACACAAAATGTCCATAGCATTTTGTGATATATTTTATGGTTAATGCTTATGTCATGTATTTTATGGCTGAAAAAGGAAGAACCCTAGAATTAAATAACAATAAAAAGTAAATAAGCAAGAGTTTGACTTTTATGCTTGATATGATACTGTGATACTGATACTGATTTTTATGCACTTCTGCATAAAAATGAAACTCTAATGCAAATTACACGAACGCATGAAAACGACAAGAATTTAGACATTTTATCTAAGCAAATTTATCTGTGAAAGTATTCAATACGTGCAGGTTATATTTTACAGCGACTTCAGGGATGCATGTACACGGGAAGATTTATATGCAATTCAGTATTAGATATTTTGTAAGATATTCCTCAGCACTTTTTTTATTGTGGATGCATTGTTAATACCAATCATTTTTTGTTAATTGGTATGAGGAGATAAACTCGTTTTATGTATCTTATTCAGTTAAAAATAGGTAAAGATTTCGTACTTCTTTTAATCTCGGTCCATTGTTGAACAGTACATCAAACCTAAAAACTTAGAACGATGGTATAGGAAACATTTCTAAGACCTTTTTTTCCCATTCATATTTTAAAAGCTTTCAGTTCTATGTATGACGTATTTTTTAAGAAAGGATTATAACAAATATTTTTGTGAATAGGTCTCTGCAATGTTCAAGATTGCGTGTGCACAGAAACCTTGTTGTAGCACTCATAATTCATTCCTTGATGCTAGTCGTAATATCTCTGCCCATTGTTGGAGGACCAGATATTCCTTCCTATAGAGATTTGGTAAGTGTTGCTTGAAATATTAATTTTGTTTTACATTACCAGCTACTATAGTTCAGAAACAACACGTACCAGGTAATGAATTGTATGTGATATTTTTATTCATTCTAGAGCGGAAATAACTAGTATCAATTGAAATTAGAAAAATAAAGTTTTAGGAAGGTTTTTGAAGTTTGATGATAATCATAAGTAATGTAGCTAATACACATAACATATTTGTTTAAAAGATTCGTATTTTCTTACAATACAGCAATGCTTCTCAAACTTACAATATTTGCGATCCAACATGTCATAATTTTCATCGCGACCCCTCATACAACAACTATGTATTGAATGCATTTATATATAATGTATTTCAAAGCTAAAACTACAATACGACTTTAATTATAAACCGCACAAAAATTATCAAGATAAGTATTAAATTTTGTATATAGTTTTGCACATGACAATCCTATGAGAATCACTTGTAATTACTATATTTGTTTTTAATTTAATATTGATAAATTAATTACATCAAATACTTTTTGCCATACTGAGAAATATATAAGCATCTTGTATTAATGGGAATATGTATTTTTTTATTATGTCAGAATGTATTTTGTTTTGCTTCCTTTTAGTAAATTTTGATAATTATTTTAAATTTTCTATATTCGACTTTTCGATACGCTCGCCCCCACAGTGTGAGAAATGCTGTAATACAGTAAAAAAATATTGAGATATATGCAACAATAAAGAGTTGTTCTTAAAATGAATATATTAAGTTCTGGTACATAAATATTTCAATGTTTAACTAAAAAGCATTTTAAAAGCAGTGTTTTTTTGTGTGCAAGGTTTGCCTTTAAATGCTTGATTATGTATGAATTGTCATGAAACATACTTAAGTCATTTTGACGATTTTACTTAAATAACACTGAATTATTTTTACTCAACCGATATGTACTCCAAAACATCGTGTTAAAATCTTCCCGAAAAAAGATCAGTTCGTACAGGACAAAAGTAGATAGACACCGCTTTCTCAAAAACCCATGTACTTGTAAAATGAAATAAAGAGCTTTAGCAAATTCAGAAGACTATAAAAAATAGAGCAGAGTTGAAGAATGAACTGCATGTTTTTTTTAAATTTTATTTTTCTACATAACTGCATGATTTATTTACATTTATAAAGTAGAAATTTGTGTTTATTTAATAATATTTGATTTTCATATATACTTAACATGAATGATTTATTTATGCATATTTCATTTAATTTAAGTGAAAAAATTAAAAACTCGTATAAATACTAGGGTTTCTGATTTCCCGGACTTTTTCCCTTCCCGGGAATTTACGGAAAATCTCGGAAACATAACAGCCATTCCCGGGACTTCCAGTAATGCTTCAAAATTCGAAAACTCTTTGTACAAAATATTTTTAATTGGTATCAATAATCATAAAAATGTATAAAAGGAGACAAAAATAATTTCAAAATTTTGTACTCATTATTATATATAGGTAAAAATTACAAATTGAATATGTTAATTATTTTTAAGGTATGATTTAAGCACTAAACGTAATTCCTAGCTTGTTATGAACAATACAGCAGAAGAAAATATGTTCTCAGACTCAGCTGATGTTGGAGGAATTGTTTTCAAATATTCACACAGTGTTATAATATTTGATGATCATTTTTCTATTTAATCAAATAACTGCATTTCTGGCTTCACTATCTTGTAGAAGCTTGAAAGCTTTCTAGTTGAGCTAAATAGATATAAAGATTCATCTTCCAAAGTTTACATGCTGTATACTAAGTGCGGAAAGTTAGAAAGTGATTAGTCTTCCTTACAAAACAATTAATTCCCTTATCATTATTATTTTAGCTTGTCTGTTTAGTCTTTATTTAGTAAACGTGAAAAAGCATCATACTTTCTCTCAAAATTTAGATATTGCATTAATCCAACTAAACTAACGTTGCGTCTCTCACTAGTTCATTTTGGACTAGAGAACATTTCACATTCTTAGATAATTCTGAGTATTTTATTAGTATAACTCTCCAGTAATTAAAGGAAATACTCCTTTGGCAGTTAACAAATCGTTACGACAGCATAGTTTTTCTAAGACAATTTTACTGGCTTCAAACTTGCTATACACTGTTGTAGCCAGAGTTTCAAATTCTACAAAAGCTATGATTTGTCCTTAAACATCAATTAATGCTTTTTTGCTGATTTTATCTCTAAAAATCTTTCAAGCATTAGTTATTTCAACCATTTTCTGTTCCCGGGAAAATAAAAACCATAAAACCTAATTACAACACACACACACACACAAATTGAAATGCAATATACTCTTACAGCAGCGTTTCCCCCGAGGGGATAACTCTAGAAGGTGAGGGGCACAATCATATTGAAAAATCAAAAACAAAAGATTACTTAAAAATTATTAAAGTACTGAAAGTAAAAAAATTAAATACATTCTAATAAAGAAATAAATACACATTTACACTAATATAATGCACTTATAAATGCATTTATTCTGCACAATATATTTTATAATTAATTTAGCAATGCTAACACTAAATTAAGAACAAGTTCAATAATTACCATTGACCCCGGGGGCTTGTCATACATAAAATTATCAACAAAAATTAACACTTATCTTGATGATTGGTACGATTCATAATTAATCCCTTAACTGCCGATTAAAAGATATGTGATTCGTTCCCGAATGCCACCGCTTTCCACGTAGGCGTAAAGGAATAAATAAGCAAATATTCTGAAATAAGTAAATCCTTCGCAAACACAGTCAAGATTTTTTTATTGCGTTCCAAAGCCTTTTGGAATCATCTTTTGAATAGCAATTCACAGAAAAGATCGTACTTCGGAAAGATGCATATATACATCCGGGGAGATTAACACTTTGGCTGAGCGAGACGTTTATTTACAGCGGTGGCAGGTAAAAATCGTAGTGTAGCCTTAGCGTCAAGGTATAGTATTATTGAATTAAATACTTTGTTATTGTATAGAGGGAGGGGGCGCGAGGAAAATTATGATTGGATATTAGGTCGCGAGTATTGAAACTTTGAGAAGCACTGTCTTACAGCCTCCATGTTACACGACCAGAGGATTTTAAGATTCAGCCATTTAACGACTAGTAGCATCCCTTTTCCCACAAGATAGAAATTTAGAAAACCACAAGAATCTAGGCTATACGATTTGATACAAAAAAGTTCATTCCTAGCTTTTAACCATGACCAAGAACGAACTAGGCTTTCTCAGATTTCAACTGAAAGTGTTCCTCAGTCTTAAAAAGTTTCTTATCCTTGCATTAGAGTTATCAGAAGATAATTTAATTTGAAATAATTTGTATGTCACCTATACGCATTGCTTATACAGTATTTAAGAATTAAAAAAAATATAATTTCATTTCTTTTTATGGATATTTTAATAAGCAGATTTTTTATTAAAAGAGCGTGCGAACACACATACACACATAAAAGGTTTAAAACTTTTAATAAAAAGTATTGGGAATAATATTAATTATTTATTCGTTACAACTCGTTGACAATAGGTGCAACTATTTACGACGAGATAAATCAAAATAATTTTTTCCACTACAAGAATTTACCATATCTGTTATAAGCTTGAATCCCCACATCATCTAATAATGATGTTTTGACATGTTTTCGAAGTATTTTTAGACTTTGTATCGGAAAATCTGTTTTTTTTTGTAGGAGTTTTTTTTGGGGGGGGGGGGTTAACAAGTTCATCATTCAACTCCTAATATACAATAGAATACATCTTCAGATCTTGTTGGAGTTTCAGGAGATATTATATACTTGGATCAATTCGAAAGAAACCGTTTTCCAGATTTTCACTAAGTTAAAAAATTTCTGAGAATAAAGTAACTGTTGATTGATGAATTTTGTTCTCTAGTTTTCATCCAACAATAATTGATTCTAAACCATGTTAAAGTAAATCAGCCGTGTGTATGAAAAAGAAGCAACTTTTTTTGGACCATGCTATTTCTCTAAACTATATAAGAAGAGTTAAAAGTAAGGCTTTTAAAAATGATATGGAGAAAAATATTCACTTAAAAAATGAAATATAGCTTATGTCATGACGAAAATGAGACAAAAATTCCCGTTTTATTACTTAGAAAAGTTAAAAGCAGAAAATTGTGATTTAAAAAAAAAATCTCAGGAAAAATTTAGGTAAAGTTGATTAGCTTTTATTTGATCTGAATTTATTCCATATTTTGATATTATCAACCATTGTCCTAAATCAAAGCTATTAATGCTTGTTTTATGATTATTTTAAATATCCGACTCTAATATTTTAAAAATTGATGTCATATGTTATGAAAAAATTATAAATTTATTATAAGAACATCATTTTTTTCTTTTTTTGGATTTGGTCGATAGAATTATGTTTCTTCTAAAGAAAGTGAAACGCATTAAAAGTAGAGAATCAATAGGTTTATAGATTAGCCAGTTTAAAGTAGACATGGCACGGCAGTTAAGATAGTTCCGAATAATGATATAATGAAATTATGGAATCTATTACTAACTATATGCAAATACCATCCCTACGAAACCCACCCAAGGCAGTATTGAAAGCCATCATGTATGTATAAGATCAATATGTGCAATTTAATATAAGGCGTTATATATATACCTGGCGGATACAAAGCTCCCAAGGGATCTCTCTGTTACGCCTGAAATAATATTTTCTTGGTAAGCTGTATGCGGACGCTTTGTGATTATTTATTTGACCACCAACAAATGATATATGCCTCCAGTAAGACACTCGTTTTATGGGCGACTAAATATACACTTCTCGGATATAGCAGGACTATGACTGTAAACTTCTTATGTATGAACTGAGGTTTCAAACATGCTTTTGACAAACCTTAATTTGAAAAGAACTAGGGTCCCGCTATAGTATATCCACAAAAGGGAAAATGAAAGAAAGTTCTTAGAAAGTTTCCTTACAAAAGTTTTCTTTACAAAAATTTCTTCCCTACACGTTAGATGGTTTTTACTGCTGCATGTATTTCATTAATAGTAATGAGATTTTTTTTAACCTTATGGGGGGATTTTTGCCAATTAATTATTGGAAATGATTTTTCTTTTCGGGGATGCAATGTTAAATTATACACATCTATAATTTTTGGTTGTTTTCTGGAACAATAAGATATTCGCTGAATCTGAGATATATATATATATGTGTGTGTAATAATCCTCATTAATTTATTCTTAACAACTTTTAATTACCTATGGTGCATCCCTTCAGGACTCATATTTTAGTAATAAGTTTGCCAGCCACCTAACAAGATATTTTGATATACAACTATCCACCCACTTAGATCATGTGATTTAAGCCGCCTATATATACACCGAGATTTCTGGAGCCCGCTCCCTTCTCTTTTGTCTGTCTTCATCATTTAACTGGCTGCAGCTAGCGTTTGTATATTTTTGTTGTGTTTGTATATTTTTGTTTGTATATTTTTATTATGTTTCTTTGTGATTCCGTCCATATGTGTGTCTACATGTTCAGTGTATAATAAACAAGAATAACTAACCCCAAGACTGCCTCCTCAATAATATTAAATATGCAGCATCAATCGTAAAAAGTAGTAATCATATAAAGAAATACCTTTCAATGGCCACGTCTTAACATATATACATTCATGTCCATAAATTAAGGATAATGAAGTTCAGGCAAAGAAAGAGACAGAAGCAAAACAAATTTGACTTATTTGTAAAGTCTATTTATTAAACAAAAGGTAAAGAGCAAAAAAGATGCTATATGTTTGACATAATTAATAAAAATTGCGATTTTTACTCCCTGGAGCAAATTAAAAAAAAAAACCTATTTACAAAAAACAGTATAACATGGTTAGTATGATGGTTAATACGGAGTATGTCTCCCGGACGATGCAATACAGATCTTACAACGCCTACGCATGCTGAGTATCAAATTATCAATCTGATCTTGGGGAATATTACACCACTCATCAAGCAATGCCCTCCGAAGTTCCAGTAGACAGGTGGGAGGGGGTTGACGGGCTGCAACTCGTCGGCCAAGCATATCTCACACATACTCTATTGGATTCAAATCCAGTGAGAATGCTGGACAATCCATACGGGTGATATCCTCCTATGAAGGCATTCCTCTACAATGTTTGCGCGGTGAGGACGGGCGTTGTCATCCATAAACAGAAATTCAGCACCCATGGCGCCCCGAAACAAACGTACATGTTGTTCCAGAATGACATCCCGATAGATGTGGCATGTCATCGTTACACTCTGAACATGCAGGTCAGTTCTAGAACCAAGAATAATTCCTCCCCAAACGAGCCATCCTGCACCACCATAACGGTGTCGTTTAATGGTGTTCTCTTGGTGGTAACGGGTACCTGGCGCTCTCCATATGAAAGTCCGGCGAGAATCAGACTGCAAACTAAACCTGAACTCGTCGGAAAACATCACACAAGACTACTGTTGCGGTGTCCACAATGCATACTCTCTACTCCAGGTAAATCGCAGGCGACAGTGAGTTGTGGTAAGGGGAACACATCTGACAGACCTACGAGCATATAGACCAATGTGCCCTAAGCGTCTGTACACGGTCTGCCTTGAAACTGTCGTACCGGTAGCTGAAGAGAGCTGACGAGAAAGGTCTGATGCTGTGCTCCATCTGTTTCTTTTGGCAGTAACTGCCAAATACCAGTCCTCATTCGGCGTTGTAACTCGGGGGCGACCTGTGCTGTAACATCTACTCACATTACCATCATCTTGGAATATTTGCCAAAGCCTGGAGATGACGCTCTGGGCGATTCCAAGTTCCTCGGATACTTCCAGCTGGTTACGTCCAGATTCCAGTCGTCCGATAATTCTACCACGTGAAAAATCATCCAAATGCTTTCTTTGAGCCGTAACTATGCGGTTATTGCGCTGAAAGGCTTTTAAAGCGCTTGTGAACAATTTTACTTCTTTGCCACCATTCCTTAACTACCCCTCTCTTACACTCTCGTCATTGTGACGTACTATCCGCGGCATCTGGTGGCTTCCTGTAATTTGCATATTCTTCTTCAAGATGTGTGTGATAATTCTACAGGTGAAATTTTTAGTTTAGAGTTCAATTTCTGTGTGATTCTGAATTATCCTTAATTTATGGAAATGAGTGTGTATATGCCGTGGATGGTGAGTGGACTATTTTAGAATTTTATTATCAAGGTTGTGGTTGTAACAGTTGTTGTAGGGATGAGAAATCGTTTAGTATAAGGAAACATTTTATTAAGTAGCATCCAACATTTATTTTCAATCTCATACATGTAAAAACTACTGGTCAACACTTAGAGTTTCAATATCACAAAAAGCAGACAAGAGACAAAAGCGGGCTGACACGCATTATTTACGAAAACAAAGAGAGAGATTTTCCAGATTCTTGGATATTTACATGAAGCGCCAACAGGAAGTTCCGAACTTATGACTTCCGTGGTTGAAACTTGATATCGTACAATTCCTGTTAGGTGGGTAGCTAGTAACTATTTAAGCGTAAGCACTGAAGGCCAGGACCATTTCAAATTAAAAAGTTGCTTAGAGAAATTAAAGATAATTATATATATATATATAATTATATATATATATCAGATTCTGATCCGAATCTCCAACCCATATCTGGATGCGACCTCAAACACCTTCTTTAGTTTTTCCAAACCTTCTTTCTCATCTTTAGCTGGAACGATCAAATCGTCCAAATAAATTATTAGGATGTCTTTTCGCATGAGTTCCCTGAAAATGCTGTACACATATCTTTGGAATGCGTTTGTGCTTGTACTGAGACCAAAAGGTACCTTATTAAATTCGAACTGTCCATCTGGTACAACAAAGGAGGTGAAATGCTTGCAATCCTCGTTCACGTCGATATGAAAAAACTAATTTTTTAAGTCTAACTTGGAATACACTTTGGCGTCTTTCAGTCTATGCAATACGTCCTCTATCAGTGACAAGAGGAAGCGATCCTTAACTAGTTTTCGGTTCAGTTTCCTATATTCAATGCATAGTCTGTCGGTACCGTCTTTCTTCTTGACTAACACGATTTGACTTGCATATTCAGAAGAGCTTGGTCTCTCGATTCGATTATCCAACCATTCGTCGATCTGCTTGTTGATGGCCTGACTCTCCAGAAAAAACAAACGGCGTGCTGTTTGGTAAACTGGTATATCATCCTTCAGGATAATTCTCATGGACACATTTGGCGTTTCGGTCTTAGGTGTATAGCTGTTGATTAGTTCAGATAGTTCCTTTCTTATTCGAGGATTGATAACATGTTTAACTTTGATTTCGTGTCTTCAGTTCTTGCTTCATAAACCTGTGTATTCATAAACCAAACCTTCTCTTCGTGTTTATGGAAATAAACACCTTTTCTTTCAAAGCCAAGAAAAGGCTGTTCCAAAATGTCCGATCCTATCACTGCCTGGAACTCCAAATACAGTGCAGGCACGACATGCCATATTACGGAATATTTTTATCCATCCAATTCTATTTATTTTTGGAACGATCCTTTTGTTTTGACTTCGTACTTTCCTAATCCAGATAACACGACAATGTCCTTCGAGAGCTTCGATTGCTCGATGATTCCTTTGCTTACATCTTCACGAATGAGCGAAATTGAGCTTCCAGTGTCGATGAGAGCCTCAAAAGTCTTGTTTCCGATTGTTATTTTCCTGGTCTTAATTCTGTTTTGCTAAATTCGAGAACAGATCTGGACCGGAGAGCCTGAAGATTTATTGATTTTCGTACCTTTGTTGCGCTTTGTACAATCTACGGCATAGTGACAGGGTCCCCTGCAGTAGCTACATGTTACCTGTTTAACTCTTTTATCGTAAGTTCTCGTCGATTGAAAGCATTTTCTATCATTCCAATTATTTCCAAGGTGAAAACGTTCTTGCCTTTGAGAACAATTATCGTTATTGTTCGATCTAGTTTAAATGCTTTGGCCCTATAGTTCTTCGGACGTCTTCATAATCTTTAAATTTTTTCGCTAGCTCAATAGATGAGTTAATAGTAGACCATCCGTCCAAAAAGTGTTCCTGAAAATTATAAGGCGCCCTCTTCTTCATTTGATCGGCTATGATTAATTCTCGTAATTGGTCGTAGGTGTTAACTTTTAAGCCCAAAGTTCATCCATCAAAATATGTCTGTAATTGTAGTTGAAAATTTTGCCATGTTCATTCATCGGACTTTTGGTGAAACAAAAATAACTGACGAAATTTTTCCGGAGATAATTTAAATCTTTGTAAGAGTAAATCCTTTACATGATCGTAATAATTACACTTATCAGTTGGTTCTCTTGCGATCAGATGGGCAATTTCGACGGGTATAAAACCTATATGTTTTTGAACCCAATCTTTTTTCGATAAGAAAGTTAGTTCTGTATGACGTTCAAATAAGGGAGATTCAAACAAATATCTTCCTTCATATTAAACTTATGAAAAGTTTCGTTAATCAGTTTATTCGATGTTTGAACGTTTTCGGCGTTATTCGGCATACTGGCAGTCTGTTGTGCTTGTATTCGCAACTTCTCTAATTCGTACTCTCGTCTTTCTCCTCTTTTCGCATATCCTCTCTCTCTCTCAGTCCTTTCTATCTCTTTACTTTTTGTACGTTCCTCCACAATGCTATCAAGCATTTTTTAAACATTGTCTTCAACGTAATCTGGGCTTTTTACGATCAGCTCCTTTAACTTCAATTTTGTGACACTTGCTTCGATAGTAAGATCCAAATCTGCGGCGAGTGACATCAAATCCTCTTTCTTTTTCACGAGTAAGAATGTAATTTTTATACTCAGAGTGGTGACCCAGAGAACAACTTAAATTTTTACCCAAGTTAAATGAGACAAAACTATTAAAATGACACGCAAAAAGTTTACTCACCTAAGCGGAAACAAAAGATAATTTAAATAAGATGCAATTATCAATTATAAACAATTATGGACAAAAATGGACTTTTTAAAGAAATCCCGGAACCTAAATCCTCATGCAAAACACAGCAGTATTACAGATAATATCAATTTTATTTTTATTAAAAAAAAAAACAACGCGTGTTCCTCTCATTTATCAAAAATAGATTACTAAGAAAAAACACGGAAAGTACTCAGTTATTAATCCAAAACTAAAAGAACATCAAATATCTATGTCTGCAATTAAATCAATAATAGTACCTAGTACTTCAAAATTCAATTTCAGATTCACAGAACAGGAAATATACACACAAAATCATTTATTTAGTTTTCGCTGATTACTCACACAATACCAAAAACGGATACTAGTACAATGCATTGTAATTCTGAAGGCACTTTACGTTGACCTCAATGATACAGAAAATCTTGTTTCTTGTGTATAACTCGCAATGCGATGCAGTTCCAAAGGTTCTCTCGTCAGCGTTGACCTCAATGATCAAGGTAATCCCGTTAAATTCGTTCTGTATCTCGTTGAGTCGCTGGGCTTCCAGTTTTGGTTGACTACAGCTGACGTGGAAATTCACCAAGATTCTGTGTTTCTGACCAAGTCAATGGACCTTTTTTTCTTGTTGACTGTTCTTGCTGAAGTATTTCCATATCGCTCGTAAAATTCCTTACCCAGCTGGAGGCATCGTCAGGTCTCTATTCGATGCAAGGCAAGGTCTATGTACCACTCAGGAAATTAAAAATTGATGAGGAGGTAAAACTTTTAAAAAATGCTCTTAGACAAAATTTTGAATAGTTTAAAATCCCGTTCGATTCCCCAATTTGTGGGACGGCGTCTAGGGAAGGTTCAAATTTAATGTTAAATGATCACAGAGTTAAAATGACCTAATTCATTAAAACACAACCAAAACATTTAACTATTTACAAGGGGTTTCAAATAATTAGCTGAAGAGCAATTTTACTACCGAGATAGCACCATACTAATCCGGAAAACACGCCTTTAGTCTAAAAAAAACGGAGGGACAGATTCCATCCGACCTACCTTCGGGCAATCTTTCGTGCAACTCCCAGTTTTTCTGCCACATTATAGACATATGACATGACTGTATCGCGAAGCGAAGATTCACGTGGTTTTCATCAGTGGCGCCATCTCTTACAATTCAAATAAAAATGAAATGAAATTAAAAAAAAACTTGCATTCTTTTCCTACATATATATTATGAATAACGCGTCGCCCATCCGGTATAGTGGTTAGCGATGCTGACTGTTGTGCCGTAGGGTCTGGGTTCGAATCCCGGAGAAGACATGGATGTTTGTAAATGTATAGTGCCTTTGCGGCAGGGGGTACCCTAAATAGCCGTCGAGCCGCAAGTCCTCTCGTGAGGTTGGTGGATGGGGAAGAGAGGTGGGAGGCCCCTGACCCTCCCCAGGGTGTTCTCCCTCAAAATTGGGGTGGAACCGAGCTGAATCGTACTGTCACCTGTATGGTGCTCAAGGCTACGGCCAACGACAGGCGTACATGCAGCCCCTTGCCATGATGAATTTCGTGGGCCTGGATCTGACACTGTCAAACAGGTGGCATAAGAAACAACAACATGAATAACGCTGGGATGATCCAGAGAAAACCGTGGCCACAGTACTCCAGAAGTCATGGTTGCGAACTCTTTGCCAAAATTGTTCATTTGAGCCTTGGAACTTTCGAACCTAATTGCACTCAACGTGCATGTAAGGCGTATTACTATGAAAAATTAATTATCATTTAAGGTATTTTATATTTTGAGCGCATTGCTTTAAGTTTCAGCCATCAATTTTTTGTTCTTTCAATGAAATTCCATTGTGGATTCATATGAAAACTTGTTTTACTGTACTGCTCTTTGTTTTAAGCTTTCCAACTATGCAGAGATTTTTTTTCGTACAATTTTTTAACATTTAAATCGTTTTGAAAGAATCTCAATCTGAAAATTATTCGTGTATTATATTTTCATCAAACTTCGAGAAAATGTGTTTAAGTACTTCATATCACTTTCAATGTGTATTTTTTTTTAAAAAAAATATTTATAATGCACAAAAATGTAAAGTGTTTTTCTTAAAAAAATTGTTATTTTACTATATTTTTCCATTGCAACTTAAATTGGCAAGAAACTTTTGATAGGAATAGAATAATTAGTAAACGGAAAAATGAATCGTTTTCTGTTTTCAAAACATCAGTAGGAAATTTATCCCAGTACTTGTCGCCAACGTATATATCCGTCCCTCTCAGTCTGTGCATTAAGTTCCCCGGACGTATATATACGTTTTTCTGAAATACGATTCATTCCTTTGCGCATCTATCAGTAAAACTGTTTCGAAGGCTTTGGAATGTATTAAATGACCTTGACAGCGTTTACGAAGGATTTATGAAATTTCAGCTTGTTTGTGCCTTTTCTCTCCCCTCCCCCTCTCTCAATACACAGCATACGAGCGAATTTGTGAAAAATGGTGGTACTAGAGAGCGAATCACGTAATATTTAATCGGAAGTTAAGGGGTTAATGTGCATTTATGAACTTTATCTTTGCACAATTTCCGATTTTACTAAATATTTTTTTTCTTTTTTGCAGAGCTGGTTGTGCAAAACTGTAGTGTCCATCAAGATGTACGCTGCTCTCTCTAGTATTAACTGGATGTTCGTGGAAGGTATGCTACTCCACAGCCGAATCACAACCAATATCTTTCAGAAGGATGCTCCTTTTAAACTCTATTATATCATTGGATGGGGTATGTATATACATTAGCATGCCTTTCATATATTTATTTCAACAAAGAATCGTAAAAGGGGAATAGTATCGATTGAAGAACAGAGTTTTATTGACATGAGCCATAGATTTGATACTTGATCCTTTCAAAAATTATAAAAGGAGTTATACATCTATTTTCTGAATCAAATGACGTCCCTAAGCATTTTTTAATGAGTTGATGAATTTTTTAAAAAAAATTAAACAATATCTCAGTTGTTGCAGTTTACATTTAGAAGTGGTTAAAATTATAAAACCTGTGTAGTCAAAGAACTTCTGTTTTGCCCTATTACACACACAAAATGAAAATTAGCAAATATTATGAGAACTTTATTCTTATATTATATATATGTTTTACTCTATCTAGAAATCCACAAAATTTCATCGCCTTGAGGAAATTGCTTCAATTAGTTTTTAACCTACAAGGGGATAATGTTTGTTATATGCATGCGTTTACTTATGTTGTTGTTTTGTAATGTTAGCAGATCTGGGTGTGCTGTAATTCCGCCGAAATTTACAATTTAATTTATTTGCTGAAGATTAAGTTACAAGGTCTGCTTTTATTAATCATGCTATTGAAAATTTTTAAGTCTGAATCCATTGTTTTTATTTGTTTCTTTATTTGTTTCCATTGTTCAAAGACTTATTCAGATTTACTCCAGTGAATTACATTTCTCATTCTTATATATAGTCAGTAGGAAATTATTAACAATTATATTAATACCAGCCGTTACCTGCCCGCTTCGCTGGGTATTTCATGAAATTGTAGGGATATGTAAATAAATTATTGATATAAAAAGCCTAGCATTAAGAATTGGATTGTATTGAAAAATATTCTCATAACTCTCTCACGTCTTGATTTAAAAAAGACAGAACTCCTAACAAAAACTTCTAACAATTTCTTAAAATGAAGTATAATGATCTTTTACAATCTCGTATCCTCTTCTCCAAGTGGATTTCAGCAAGGCCCATTATTTAGTGGATCTTTACTCAATAAAATAAACATGCTTGCCAAATTTCAAAAACGGAATTTTTTTATCAATAAGCTCCAGCAACCCCCTTTGAGAGTCGATTTCCGTAACACCCATTCATAGCGGATTTCAATAAAATAACCCAACGTGCATACCAAATTTCAGCACTGGAGGTCTAGTAGTTTGAAAAAGGAATTTTTTTTTATCAATGCACCCCAGTAGCTCCTCGCTCCCACCATAAGAGTCGATTTCCATAAAATCCATTCTTAGGGAATCTGTATTCAACAAAAGAAACATAGTCTTTAGATCTAACAGTTGAAAAACAGGAATTTTTGTCTTTTACGCCCCTTAAGTCTTCCCAATGTCACACTAGGTTTGATTCACAAAAGAACTTTTGTAGTGGATCTCCACTTCATGAAAGGAACGGACCTACCAAATTTCAAGCCTATCGGTCTAATAGTCTAAAAACGGGTATATGTTTATCTATAACACCTCTTGGGGTCGATTTTCACAAAACCCTTTTTGTAGAGGAACTCTACTCCATGAAAATAGCATGACTAACAAACTTCAAGTCTGTAGGTCTAATAGTTCAATTACGTGAGCATATTTATCTCTAACGCCGCTTAAGCCTTCACTAGGGCCCTCTTGGGGCTCGATTTTTGCAAAATCCGTTCTTAACGGATCTCAACTCCGTAAAAGAAACATGCCTACCACAAATTTCAAGTTATTAGGTCTTATAGTTCCGGAGATATCGTGATGAGTGAGTGAGTGATTCGCTTTTCTTTTTTACGTATATAGAAGATTACTCAATAACTGTTAGAAATTTCAGCACCCCAGAGTCTTGTAGTTAAATACCATCTCTTTCATAATAAATGTTAAACACATTTAAATTACTGAAAGGTATGTTTATTAAAAATAACTATGTATTTTACACATTACTTATAAAGTTGATGAGGCTTCAGAAAGTTGTATTATGTTTGAAATATAATCATAATTTTAAAAATTATAAGCGTATGAAAATTAGAAAAATTTCTGTAAAAAATATTAATTAAGTTTTATGTTGCGCATGATAATTTCTAAAATAGTAGCTCTGATTACTAGCAATAAGTTGATTTATAAAGTTAAATATATCCGTATTATACTGTAGCTATTTTTATATAAATGGAATAATAAATTATATTTTTTAAAAAATAAAAAGTTACATTAAAATTTTTTTAAAAAAAAATTTCAATATTTTTTAAACACTTTAAAACACAAAAGATGTATAATACTAAAATTAGGTAGGGTTTAAAGAGTATGATACATTTTATAACTCTATAAAGTTTTATGCATAAAAGGCTACTATTTCAGAAAATAGCATGCACACAACATAAAATTTACTTAATATTTATTACAAAGTGTTTCTTATTTTCATATGCTTATAATTTTTAAAATTGCGATTATATTTTAAACATTTTACACTTTTGTTGAAACCTCATTCCTTTATAAATAATGTGTAAAATAATCGAATTTTTTAATTTTAATTTCAAAGAATTACATCTGTTTGAAAATTGTATATATTTTCTGCTTTCGAGACAAAATTAATACCCCTGAGACCTCTGTCTGTTAGGAAGCATCTGAATATATTCCTCATCCATGTGGCAACGATGAATATTCTATTTAAATTTAACTAAAAATAAATTGTTAGTATGTCGACATTTGCATATTTTTGGGTTTGAACACAGAATAAAAATTATCATAACGACGTTACAGATTATTGTGTTTCAACTTTGGATGAAAAGGTGGGCATGCCTGTCCCTGGCTCCTATATCAGAAATTTTTTTTGAAAATAAATTTCTTGAAGGCTGACTCTAATTACAGCATATGGGATAAAATACTTACCGACACCTACCAATAAATTTAACTCTTATTCTAGGCACATTGTTCGATTTTTAACTAACCGTGACTATTTGCCATATTATTTGCATAGATTTAAATTAGAAGCCTGCCTTAATTGCCGTTGTGGATCTGTTGGGAACGCAGATCATTAAGCATTCCACGGGTCTTTTTGAAAAAAAGTATCACCTTATTCAGTCCACCGATACTTCTCATAAATTCTGGCTTTTCTCGTTAGTTAAAAATTCAAATATTCATAGTAAGTTAATTTCTTGTTTTAAAATAAAAACTTGCATCACTGATAAAATTTAATTTTTTTTCTATCACTCTTCCCTTACTTTTAAAATTCCTTTTGCTCTGGGCACGCTTCAGTTGCAGTTTGTCAGAATTTTTCTCTTTTTGTTAAAAGTTGTCTCTCTCAATGTTAAAGAATAGGACCCGAATTCGGACTATTTTACATATTTTCTTGTCTAAAATGTGTTTTGCATTTTTCTCCCGTACCGTAATGCTAAACGCGAGAAATCCTTTTACATGTTAAGAACAAAAATTAATTATTTAAGGAATATTTGGCTCAAGTGTAGTATGCGGCTTTGGATTTGGCGATTTTTCTTTGCATTTGGCGACTTTTACTACATAGAAATTATGGTGAGATAACGAATTCATTCTGGCTTCCGGACACCTATCGCTTGACGATTGATTTTGAATGCCAAAAGAAACTGACGTTGCCAAGCCCCCCTTATACTGCACTTTTACCGAATATTTTAAAATTTTAACAACGCTATATTGTTAACAAATGTATGAATAACAATATTTAGAATTTTTATGAAAATTGTCAATTTTCTTTCTGAAAATGTGCTCTGTTTTCAGTTTAGGCGCTCATACATTTGGCGAAAACAGCTTTAATATTAAATTTTGTATTTATTTGAAGATCTAATTTCAATTTTGTTACTTTTTCTTCTTTTTTTTAAAACTTTTATTTTATTTTAGACCATATTTACTACCCTTCTTTATCTTGAATCAGTCGATTGCTCCTGTTTCCTGTTGTAGTAGTTCGGTTCATTATGTATTTATTTGTATGATATATTTTATTAGCATTTTTTTCTTTGTATATGATTTATATATACTTCCTATACTCACTCTTTCAAAGAACTTTATACTTAAAATTTTTATTGAGGAATTTTAAGAGTAGTTATTTAAACTACACACAATATAGGATGAAATAAATTATTTTTCTTACAAATTTGAATCATTGCATCAAATAACTAGAAAAACAATGTGATATGAAGCAGGCATTAACAAATTTAGCATATCAAGTAATCTGCTTATTGTAGTTTCTTAGAATATTTGTTTCTTTTGTAAGAAATAAAATAAATTGCCGAAGAAAAATATATTCCATTCTTCTATTTTTCTTAGCATTTATGATAAATTCAATTTATTTTTCCGTTTCAGTTTAATATATATAATTTAGTTATATCTTATGAGACATTAGTTATCTGTATTAATAACGGTAAAAAAAAAGTACGAAAAACGCTTACGAAATAAATGCATTAATTGATAATCAAAAGGGCAATTAGGTATTGTAATTTAGTTCCCCATTTGCGTCTTAATAAATCAAGTTTGAGGGCATTCTTTTTTGCAAGACAATTAAGGTATCATGTAATACGCTTAAGAGAAAGTCAAGTTTAAAAAATTCCAAATATAATTACATTTATATAAGCAAAACGGCAGACACAATGTTATTTTTCATACATATAAAATCATTGCGTAGAAATCGAATGCAGGATATTTTTTAAGGCAAAAAGAAGTTCAGAATTCATTGTATAGAAAAGCTTTTGGCTTGTTGCAATGCTTATATGTTTCTGATTAAATATGCATGTAAAATAACAAAGATAAGAAAGTTTCTTATATCCATCTATATAAATGATGATACACACTTTTCAAAAGAGATCACAGGAAAAAAATGGATATATGTTAATCTTGAATTCACTCATTCGAAGCTCAGCTTGTTAATATTATGGATGGTTAATGGCTGATTATATGATAAAAAATGCCATATTCTATTATTCGAATCCCATTATTATATAAATATTTAAAAATACATAAAGCCAATTTAATAATCAGACATATTAAGCAGATATATTTCTAATTTTTATATGTGGGGAAATACTTATAATTAATTTCGTTTTTAGTATTTTATGGAATATATAAAAAGATAAATTTGTTTGAATTAATATTATACGCATTGTGTCTGCTTATATTAAATTAAGGTATCAGACTACGTTAGGAACGTGGTTTTGAAAAAGCGTGTAAAGGAATAATTTTTTTTGATATTTAGTATTATTTGAATTAAAATAGACGCATAATATTGTTTTAAAAATACTATTATACAAGAAGAAATTATTTAAATGCAATTTTTTTGGTAAAAAATGAATAAGGAATGGCATATTTTAAAAACATTCTCCATTTATTGAAAATGCTTCTATAATATTAATATTTTGCTTATTTATATACAAGAGTCTACAGAGTCTGAACTAGGATTTTTTTAATATATTGTTTTGGAGGGAATTTATTCATATTTTAATAAATCTGCATAGAGAATTTTTAACAAAAAAAAACAGTTATTACCTTAATTGATCGTAACTCTGAAAATAATTTGAATTTTTCCAAAATTCTAGTTCAGGCTCTATAGAGAAGTCTTATCCTTGTATGTAAGTAAATATACATGTGATCTTATTCATGTATCCACGTTATATAAGCATTTTCCATAAAAGGAAAATTTTTTTGAAAATATGTCATTTTTTCTTCATTTTTTGGCAAAAAAATTTCATTTAATTAAATTGTTGTTGTTGTAATAAGACAATTTTATATGTTTATTCCATTGGTCTTCAAAATTTTCAACTCATGGAACCCCTAGAACTAGAAGGTGCTTTCACGGAACCTCTAGAATTAGAAAGTATTTTTCTGGAACCCTATTCGAGACACACACTTTGAAGAATATATCTTAAAATAATATTTAAAGTACATCAACAATAGATCAATGTAACGGCAATTAAAAAATTTTGCATTTATTATTAAAAAATTTTAATCCACTTTTAATATAATTTACTCATTAATAATATTAATTTGTGATCCAAGTGTCGCTTACCCATACATTATGCTTAGTAACTGGAATATGTGCTTGTATTTTTTTCACACGAACTGCCGAAGTCTAGGTCTATTGTGAATAACTGCAATCGCATTACATATTCTGAGTTTCATTTGTTTCTATACTTTGTTTTTGTTGCTAATCATTTTGAGAAATATTTTTCTCTTATACACAGTATTCTGAATGGTATTAAAATGTTTATAGTTGTGTGATAAATATTGTGTATTTTGCATGAGAGAATTTACAACAAAAATTTTATTATTTGTTCTTGCTTCAGTTTAGATTTTTAACATCGAATCTGTTGATATGTTGTAGGTGTATTTCCTCAGAAACAAAAAGGTACATTTTCCATTAGAAAACTATTTAGTTTTGCAAGATATTGTACTAACAAGTATAAAATCATCTCGTGGAACTCAGGATAGTAAATAATAAAATATTCACAATCTAGTAAGTAATAAATACACATATTAAAAGGTAAAACGCTTTAATATTCTTTTATTATATTATAATAAAAGTTAAAAAAGTATTGCAAAGTAAAGTTATTATATATGAATAAAATTCTGAGTTTCTTAAGGACGATGAGCTTTAAATTCTCGTGGACATACAAATATTTTAGAGAACGTGAATCCATTCTGCATACACATTTATAAGTTTTCGATTTTTTTTATTTTGATTCGTGGAACCACTGGGTATGCATTATGGAACCCCAGGGTTCCGTGGAGCACAGTTTGAAGACCACTGGTTTATTCTAATTCAAATGACACTAAATATTTACAAAAATTATTCATTTACTCGCGTTTTCAAAATGATGGTTCTGAACTTAGTCGGATACCTTAATTTAACAATTTTTATAAAAATGATGACAATTCATATGTACTATGAAAGGCTGATATAAACCACAATATAGTTTCCTTCGTTTTGTTGACTACAGGCCAAAGAACATATCTCACTTTTACTCAAAGCAATTGCATCAATTTACGCGTAATTGAATTCCGAAAATAAGTTTTTTCTCTCGCATTGAATGTTGAGATGCTCTCCCAGAATCTTTCAAATTGCGGAAGAAATATTTTCTCTTAGAGCGCAAGTACTTCAAATATTCTAAGTTCCGGGTAAAATGATCTGAATGTAATTCACCCGCATTATGCACTTTGCAGTATTTCCATTGAAAACTTTAAAAAAAATTACCTTTTCCCCCTGCCTGAATTCTAAGAACAAATTTCATTCCATCAACCTCACTTATGCGTGAATTGCATGCTAAATGAATCGGACCGAAGACATTTTTTTTCAGGTACAGTAATTTATTTTCTTTTGTTTGCAATCAATCCCTCAAACTTCTTTAATATATATATTTGTATAAAGTGTTACACTCAATATTTAATGTATCTTTAGCCATTTCCAAACTTTAAGAGAGAAAAATTACAATTTAAATAATATATAAAGAGTGTCATTCATTGCTTTCATTTTGCATGTGAGTATCTTCGAAATGCAATAAATTCATTTTTTTTCAAACCGTTTTTGTATTTTCTTCTTAAGTGTGTGTGATTTTTGAATCGGAGATTTTCACCGCGTTGTTTACTCTGACTTTTACACAAAACTGAAAGTTATGACATTATTGTTTTTAGTACGAGAGAAGTCAAAAAAGTAAAGGTATCTCTGCAATTTTTATTTCCAAGGTTTGGCAACAGCGCTAGTTTCCAACACTGAATGAGGGGTAGTCGGCAACACTACTATACAACGTGTCACTTGTCTTACCCTGTACTCGTTGGAGTGAAGGAAGCAGTTCAACATAGCAGCTCCATTGTTGATCTGCACCAAGGAGGAAAGGAGGGCAGTGATTCGATTTTGTTTTGGTGCAGGTGGGATACCTGCGCTGAATACTCGCCATCCCTACCATCACTATACCCTCAACGACGACAACCATCAGAGGTCGATGGACTGCCTGATCTTTCGTCGCCTCACTAAAAAGTTCTGAAGTTGAAGCACTGTGTCCCTTCGTAGATCTAGCTTCGTGATAAACAACTGTCACCATACTGTGCTTGCATACGACGAATAATTTCCACAGGTTTCACACCTTCCGTAAACAAAAAGCTAATCACTGTCGATAAAGGGGGAAACACCTACCTATTGCAGTTCTTCATTTCGCTATGCAATGGGAATTTTAGATGGTTGCTATATATATACACACGTACAAATGCACACAAATGTATTTATATATTGTACCTTTTTATAAGCGAAGTGGTCCAAATAACAATAGATTCAAAGAACATTTAAATTTTTGCTTAATGGTATTTATTCATACAACGTGGTGTTTGATAAGTACATATTCAATCTATATTATAAATGAAGTGGATTAAGATTTTTCTGTGTCTTTTATTTTTGCATATCAAGAAAACCAAATGAGTATATTTATGTTTGCCTAAAATTAATATATTTATATTAATAGAGCATAATACAGTTTAATGAATATGAAATTCATTTCGTCTGGATTTAAAAGTACTTGTAATGTTTTTGTATGTTATGTATAAAATACTCGTGTTATTAATATCGCCATCATCTTACACCTCAGTTATTAAATTACGACATATTTAGACATGTTCAATCTTTTGCATTTTCAATTTTTTTTTTTTTTTTTTTTTTTTTTTTTTTTTTTTTTTTTTTTTTTTTTTTTTTTTTTTTTTTTTTTTTTTTTTTTTTTTATATCGCCATCATCTTACACCTCAGTTATTAAATTACGACATATTTAGACATGTTCAATCTTTTGGCAATTTTTAACAATTTTTTTCCAATTAAGATTTAATGTATATGTTCTCCTTTAAATTTAGAGCACGAATATTTTTTATTAAAATATTCTGATACAATATAAGGAAAAACATTTTTAATGAAATAGTTTAAAGAAACAGACATTAAAACAGAAACATTAAAACGGCGTCCATTGTGTCTAATGATTGTCAACAATTTTTAAATCACTATCAATAAAAAAAAAAACTCAGATTTCGCTGTAACTAACACACCTAGAAAAAACAAGAATGAGCCTTTGTTAAAATAAATTATTTATTCTTATAAAAGAAAGTACCAAATATACATGCAAATTGAGAAAAACGAACATTATATATTACTGCATACAAATACCTCAATTCCTCACAAAAACGTCATTATTTTGTACGATATGGGGCATAAATGACATGAAATGTTTTTCACAAATTGATCCTGTCATGTGTAATAATTGAAGGAAATGGCACCAGACACACAAGTATGGAGAATCCTTTCGTCACGAATGCATGAAAGCAAAAGAAACTACCAAAAATGACGATTCGGCCTCGATTATGTGCAATCTCTGTCAAGAGGAATGCGCTTTTGTTGATTTGGTGCCTGCGAAACGCAGATAAATTGTCGTCTCGTAGCTCGGTCGAAAATATAAGAAAAAGAAAGAGCGGGAAATACTTGCGTCGAAACATTCCAGAAAGAAGCTTAGAGAAACGAAAAACTTAGTAAAATGATGTTGACACGTTCAATCCTTTTCAAAGTACTGCTCTTTGTGGATTATTTGAATAGTAAAACTTTACAACAGTTTGCAGGTCTTTTTTGTTTGGAGAAAAATGAAGAATAGTTGCACAGAGAGGTTCCTGTACAGTGATATGCAAAATTATACAGAGAATAATGAAACAATTTTTTTAAAATTTCTTAAGGTATCCGACTGCTTGCGACAACTTATTTTGTAAAAATGGAGATTTTTTTGTGGTTTTTATACTTGTTTACTTCGTTTTGCTAAAATTAAGAAGAGAAAAAGGAATTATTATTACTAAAATGGGAAAAAATGGGTAAAAATTTATAAAAAATAACATAAACGTGGCTCATTCTGTACCAAAAGTTTATGAACAAATTTTCAATTCTGATGTGTTGCTATGTTATTCATTTTTGAAATGATCTTCAGGATAAGAGATATTTTAATTTTTACAAAAATTAGAGCACTTAATCTTAGTTATTATATGAAATTGCTTAAAAAAACAGCGATTATATTCACATAAGGGACTGTAAATTTTGGAATAAAACCGTATTGATAAATCTGAAAGTTAAAATACTTCTACTATTATACAGAACATACAGAAAAAATTCAGTCAGTTATTTTCAAAACCTTTTGAGTAGTTACTGTCCCCGTTTGTGAATTTTCAGAAAACCACATTTCGAGTAAAACGCTTTTTAAAGTATGACATCTTGCTTAAAGTAATGGCATCTGCTTTTATTAAAACACATGTAGTTTTTGTTCTAGTGAACGAAAAATAATAAACTTGGAATTTTTTAAGGTAAGATGATCTATAAAATAAAATCATAAAAAGATTTGTCCATTTTTGGCAAAATTCACAATTTTCATGTAGCCGGATACCTTAAAAATTGGCTCTATATATTTATAGCAATATTCAAAAATAAAAGACATATATATACATAAATATACATGTGTGTATACATATTATTCATATATTAATTTAGAAACTAAAAGATGAATATATTATTAAGAAAACGTGACAGGTAAACTTTTAGCAATTCATCCTATAATATAGTAGAAAATATATAAGGAGCAGGAACATCGAAAATTCAAACTGGCGAGGTAGAAACACGTTAAACATAGCAGGCTGACAACTGCTTATAATGGGATTAAACCAGGTTTTAAAGATAGCCAAAATACTTTTTTCCTTCTATTAATGGATAGGGAAAAATCCTGAGAAATTAATTATAATAATTGCAACATTAAAATCATTATAAAATTCAAACGAAATATGTATAAATCCATTGCCTTTAAAATAAGTACATACCCGTTCTAACATTACAGGATGATAATAAATAAGGAATTACTAAGCAATCCTCCAAAAATTATTAATTTAGTTTAATTGAGATTTTCAAAAGACTTAACAAAAGTAGCAAGAAAAGACTAAAAACTTAAGTGTTATTTTTAGAAATTTGGAAAATTGTATAAATATACAAATTATTTATGGAATTCGTAACTAAATATATTTACTTTATTATTTAAATGAAATTAATATATTGCCATTTGTGTTTAAAGATAGAAGTAGTTATTTGAAATAAAGAAAAATGGGAAAATTTTGAAATAAATTAAACCAAATAAATAAAATACATACACACAATGAATGGCTAAAAAATTACGGTCATCTTCTAATGACGAGATGTTTTAACGTTAGCTCTAATTACAACCAATATTCTTCTTGGTATGGATTCAATAAGTTGATCATATCGTTGCTTGTAACTTGTACTTGTTCTTCGATTCGTAAAATTTAGATAAAATTTCATATTTTATAATTGAGTAAAAATGTTTTAAGTATTATGGAAAAGAATTTCATCAAAAAAAATTTCAAAATTAAAATACAACAAAATCTAATTTTATACAGGCATTTTTAAGTCAAATGTATTTTTCTTACTTATGTGCATTATTATTCTTGACAAATATATATATGTACAGCCAGAAGAAAAGTTGGCAACAGCGAAATGCTTTAGCTGATTGGTTGAAAACAAATGATTGCATTTATCGTGTGACTATGATGTCACATGAATTAATGAACTGATTAGCTGGAAAGAAGAATTGTAGTTATCACGTGACCACGACGTCTTATAAATTTAACCCATTAAATTATCGATACATGAAACATCAATAATACTTCGTGCAATTAAATGAAACTGGATAACAGATTTCTCTATTTCAATTAGTTTACTGAAAAATTAAAAGCTTATAATGTATTTTGTTATTAATTTTGTGATTTAACTCAACATTGTTTAATTTCCTCTTATATTTATGATGTTGCTGATATCAAATTTTTTGAAGGTACGTGATAATTTCCCGTTATTTGAAGGTGTTGATATTTATAATACTTCTTTAAGTTATCTTGTCACTTAAAATATTTTTTATTTCAACAAATTAAAATTTTACTATATTAATAAGAATAAGAAATTTATTGTAGGGTTTAAACTTCAATAAAACAGTTTTGAGATATATATTTCAGTATTTATTTTCATTTATCATAATTGAAAGAAAAATATGGCATATAGCTGTAAAATAATTAATTGCGTTGAAAATAATGAAACGATTGAAAACAATTAATCTTTTCAATCTTTTCTTTGAAATCACATCCTATAATTAATCATTTGTCCAATAATTATAAAATGTCTTCTTAACGACGTTAAAATTTAGAAGAAAAAAGAAAAACAGGGTTTGAGACAAACATGTTTGAAGTAAGGAACAACAACTTCAAGTTTGAAGGGGAAAAAAAGAGAAAACTATTAAATAACAGACATGCCAATTTTTTTTAAAAAAATCTTCACATATTTTTCAAAACATTTTCTTGAAGGTTCAATTATCTTGAAATATTACTTTTATTAGTTTTTAGTGTATACGTGCAATATTTTTTCCAACTTCTTTATTTAATTAATACTGAAAGTTAATTAAAAACTTGATATATGCTCTTGTTTACCTCAGTTTATTCAAAACAACTATTATTCCACTTCTTAATTTAATAAGTTGTATTTCTCCTTATAATTATAAATTTCTCAAAGTAATTTTGATTAGCAGTTTGATGAGAGAATTAAGAAAGAAAAACGTATGACCATAGAACAGCATTAAGTTTTCTCGTAGTTTAAGAGGACTTGGTATGATTTAAAGAAAAAAATCTGGGATTTAATGGTTGGGTTACCTTTTATAAACATTGTGCACAATCAGACAGTTTTTATCTTCAAAATACCTCCAAAATCTAACCCTCCTACCCCTAACATTTTAAAGAAAAATTGGTACTTACCTTATTATCGCAACAATCGCCAATTCTATTAATAACCCGCCAAGTTGGCAACTCCGATTTCCTATGTGTCGTACACGCTGAATTGGCAACCAGGTGCTTCGTTTCATATAATGTCGCCAATAAGTTGCGATAATACGTAAGTACCGAAAAGTATAAAGGTCAATTAAGTGATTTATAAATATGTACTCCTTCTCCTATAATTAAAGAACACACACGAAATTTTGTTTGCTAGTACGTCAAACAATGGAAAAAAAGTTGGTATGGGTTTTGTGATAACATGATTGATATTTGTAAAATATTTTTCTTTGAGAAAGTTTTTGAAAATTTCTTGGAAAATGTATAAATTCTAAATTCAAATATTTAAAAAAAAATGTTCAATTTTGATTCAAAAATGCGTCGTACCAAACATTTTACATGTACTCATAGCAATTAAGCAAGTCTTAGTATTTGAAATGAATGAAAACTTGCGAGTTTTTTTTTCTGAGATAAACCAGTTATAAAAGGTTTTAATGGCTATTGAGATGGAATAAAAACGACCACTTAAGTTATAACAACTCTGGCTTTCTGAACTTTACAATTTTATGAGATTACTGGAAAATACTTAAAAAATAATTTAGGCTTAACATATTTGATTCGATTTTTGAATTGCAATGTGTATTTTTGTTCTTTAAGATATAAATTTGTAAGTAGATATATAAACTTTGTTCTGATAGTGTAAAAATATTGTTGTTGAAACAGTTTTAGTAATTAGAAATAAAAGTTAGAAAACAATAAATAAATTTGGAAGTTCAAGAAATTTGCTTTAAAAATGAAATGTTACTGAAAAAAATGGCTACTTAATCTGACTATCGAATTTCAAATTTTGTTATTACTCTCGAGTTTCTTATCTTTTTGCTATATGTATATTAAACAAAATAATTTTGAATTACAAATTGCCTGGAACTCAAAAAGAAATTTCTTTTCTTATTCGAAAAAAAAATAATGTGCTACATCTTTCATTAAAATAAGAAATTTTAAAATTTGCTTTTCCTTTTTAATTAACTGTTTATATATATATATTACATTTATTAATTTGTTCAAAGTACATATCACTTTATTGAATTTCAAACAATTTATAACACTTCTTTTTTAACGAAATTTGTTCGCTTTGGGTTTCAAAAACAGAAATTAGAGCTCTGAGGTGTAAAATAATTACCGGAACAATAATTGATTTTCTTGACTCTTTGAAATGGCAGATACAATACTTTTGTACAATTGGTACTATGTTTTAAATTAAAAAAACCTACTTCTGTTCATTTTTAAGATTTTGCACAATAATATGAATTCTATTTTGGAAAAAAGAACACAGAAAAAATGTAATAATAGGTAGCAATAGATGTAAAATTAATGAATTTATAAAATGAGCATAAACGATTTTTTAATAAATGTATTAAATATAATGAAAAAAAGTTTTTTGAAGATTTATCTAGGTTAATTCTCGCTGTTGTTAAATATTTAAATTCATTTCATTTTAAATCAATGATTTCAAATGTTGTGCAGTTTGGGTAGGGTTTGGGCAAATTTTTCATTTTTCACTATTATTCAGTTAAGTGATTCTTTTTAATCAAAGTTTATTTTTTCAATTTATTTTACACTCATATTTGCTTTTATTTTTCTTTATTTCAGCATAGTAAGGGAGAGAATAAAAAAAGCAATGGAATTTATGAACAAAATTAAAAATACAAGAAAAAAATAAATAAATTTAATAAATTACTTTTAAACTTTTTATGTAAAAGTTACTTTGGGGGCTTGCTAGAAGCATTGTATAAGTAATTTATTTATTTCTGTTTTTTAGTAATAACTTTAATCTGTTAGAATTATATTTTATTTAAGGGACGCTTTATAAAAAATATAGTTATGTAAAAACATTCGTAAAATTTTCTAAATTTAATAAAAAAATACAAGATAACTTATTTAAGAAAATGAATCGCAGTGTAAAAAAAATAATAAAAATGTGTTTCAAAGCAAAAACAAACTGTGCGAATTCACTCACATTAACAACAATTTATTCTTCAAAACCTTTCTGAAATATCATATTAATATTCTCATAGATTTACTGGTTATATAATGTGATCTTTAAAAATATATTCATTAAGGAAACAAGAAATTGACCTTATTTATTGAAGGATTAACAATTCAGAACTGGAAAAGACATTCCATTACAAACTTTGAAGCGAAACGTGAATTTTCAAGTTATATTTAATAATTTTACATACTTGAGAAAGAGGAAGAATTACACCAAACTCACAATAAATAAAACAAGAGAAGACAATCGCATCACAAATCTTTCATTCAATGTGGTTTCCATTACAAGATCAAATACTTAAAAAAATAAAAAAAATCGTGAAAGATAATTAATTTTATTTTCTCTCAACTTAGAAGCTTTAAAAATAAAATTCATAGTTATTATTTAGAAGTCTTAATATTTTATGAGAGATTTCAGCATTGAATTGGTAATAGGTATTAGTATTATTTGTCAATTGATGGTTGAAATAGAGGAATTTCATCAGATTATTTCAGTGCTTCTCAAACTTTGAATGTTTGCGACCCAATATTCAATAATAATTTTCATCGCGCCCCCCCCCATACAATAAAAATGTATTGCATTCAATACTACAATATTTTGAAGCTAAAGCTACAATACAACTTCAACCTAAGTGCCACCGGCGTATATAAACGTCTTGCTCAACCAAAACGCGTTAATTGCCCTAGACGTATATATACTTCTCAGAAGTACTTTCCATGCACTGCTATCCATAAAATTACTCCGAAAGCTTTGGAATGCAATAAAAGGATCTAAGAAGTGTTTGGGAAAGATTTCTTTACGTCATAGGATTTGCTTTATTCCTTTTCTTCCCTTTCCTCACAATACATCGCTTACATGGAAGGAGGCATTAAAAAGCGAATCGCGTAACTTTTAATCTGCAGTTATAGGATTAATTATGAACTGTGGAAATTATAAAGTGTTAATTTTTGTATAAATTTATATATGACAAGCCCATGGTAATTATTAAACTTGTTCTTAACTTAGTATTGTTAAATTTATTATAAAATACGTTGTGCACTACTGATACAACTTTATAAGTGTATTATATCCGTGTAAATGTGTATTTTATTTTTTATTGTGTCCGAATGTATTTTCTTTGTTTACTTTCAGAGTATATTGATAATTTTCTTTAAAATAATCTTTTGTTTTTGACTTTTCAATATGCTCGCGTCCCCCTAGGGGGTCGCACCCTACAGTTTGAGAAACGCTGAATTATTTACATTTCTATTGAAAAAAATACGTTTCTTTCTTTATTTTTTTTATTAATGTCGCATTTTGAAGTTACTCTTGGGATATTGGTGACGAACCATGCAATTCTGAGCTGCGATCCAGTAAAGAGGGAACAAATACTTGGAAGATCATAAGAATAAAATGAATTTATTGGTGTTGAAATTCACTGACGTCAACAAGAATTTCTAATCGATCA
This sequence comes from Trichonephila clavata, assembly GCA_019973975.1. Classification (NCBI taxonomy): domain Eukaryota; kingdom Metazoa; phylum Arthropoda; class Arachnida; order Araneae; family Nephilidae; genus Trichonephila; species Trichonephila clavata. The sequence goes on from BMAO01031686.1 coordinate 40,694, forward strand.
TGTTAGTTAATTAACTTTCATTCTATGAACTTCTTTATGAGATTGCAAATGTCTTTGTAGTATTAAAGTAGAAAATAATATGTAACCCATCTTAAAAATTATACAATTTTATAATGTAAGGTAATGAACGATAAAATAAGTTTCGATTCAAACAAAAAAATGTCTTTTAACATAAAAGTTAGCTTAAGAGGCAAAAGCTTGTCGATAAACTCGCCGAAAAAGAAAAAAAAAGCAAAAGAATACAGTCCAGAGGTCTAAGTTTCAGTTTCTACTGACAGTCAGACTCTTCTCAATATGATGTTATAAGCGTTGCCACAGATGAGTTAAATAACGCAATAGATAGAGTTAAAATAGCTACTCCACATTAATGATGAATAAAGTCTATTCTTGAAGGAAAATGTGACGTTTGAAAATTCTGGAGATCCATGTAACAATTCGAGTGGTAGCATATCCATGAATCATCGGATTATTAGGAGCCTATTAGGTCGGGGTGGGCATTACGTCGATCGTTATCAACCGGTGGAACGCCAAGAAAATTTGGAGTGACCACCTGAAGATTAACCGTTAGTAATTGTATACGGAAGTATTCAAGATTGGCTGACAATACGCCGACTAAGTCTTCTTCTGACTTTAATTATGAGAACTAACTTTAGATGAACATTTTTTATATTTTTTAATGTGTTTTGAATTGTTTGATAATAAATGCATCATTTGATCCTATTATATTTGTGGATATTATTATTACGTTTGTATGTTGCGCTTTGCTTTAAACGCAGTTTCAAAAAAGTGATTTTTTTTATTTACGTAGAGGTAAATACATATTTCGTACTTATTATTAAGTTATAATAAATATTGGTGACTTTTTTCCTTACCTCACCACACCTACGACACAGGGCAGTGGGCGCATTCGTGAATTTTTCAAAGGGGGTGCAGCGCGGTGGCACAGGGTCGAAAGTCTTACATTTTTATATTTTACCCCAATACGCTGCCAAACATATATATATATATATATATATATATATATATAATATATATATATATATATTAATCTTGTAGATTGTTTGGAACAAAGAACAGTAAGAAATAAGTTATTGAATAAAAATAAATAATTAGCATTAATTAAAAAAATTAATAACAAATAATTAAATTTTACGTACTATATACAAGGGATTATAATCGATCAAAAAAATCATGGGTTATAGAGGAGGGTCGAGACCCGTGGTATGTGCCTTTGATATGCCACTGATATGCCTCTTCCTTTGTATGTGCCAGTGATACTGGGTGGACCGCGACACCTTACAAAAATTTGAAGTATCCCGTACCCTGGAAAAGTCTGCTCACCCCTGCTGTTAGGTGTGTTATACGACATACTGTGCAGCAAGAACATTCTCTATTTCGAAAAAAACGATAGTGGTGTTGTATTTCAGCAAATATTTTCATCAAATCTTGGGCATGTTTCAAGGAATTCCGATATTGCTATGATAAGCTTATCAAATATACTCTACTATGCTAATATATTATATTATAGGAGTTTTTTACTTAAAATATTCTTAAGAAACTCCAATTTATAATATTGATAAACTACGCAGAAAAGTAATATACTTATATTATACAATATACCTTTTTTTTAAAAAAAAATATTGCATATAGCAGTTTATGACATATAGGAGTTAATGAAATTAATTGTTGAAATTTTGTCAAGTGAATAGTGTTAGAATTATAACGAAATTATTTATACGGTCTAACGATTCATTGTTGATCCTTAGGATATTCCTAATAAGTCGAGTTGAAAATGTGCCCGTGCGGAATATTTTTAAAAGAATCAGTGAATCATATAACGATAAAAAAATGAGTCATTTATGAAGAATTTATTATAAATTTAAAATAATTCTATATATGTTATTAATCATTAATTAATTCACATTTGCTTTGAATTAGAAATTAAAATCCTGGGAACACATTTTCTACAGATCTATAATATTTTCAGCGAACAATACATAAGTACTATGCACACAATTGAAATATTCCGTTGTTAACTTTTAAGGAGTTGCCAGACATCTGAATAAATATTTAATTATACGTCTCAGTAAGGGAAAGATTATCACACAATATTCATCTATATAATAAAATAATATCACAATAGAATACATTTCGATGACATCTTCAACTGTTTCTCAAAAGAATGGTACTCTCATAATGAAATGATGCTCGTCTTATCAGCTATTTTGATATGGAAAGATAATTTAATTTAGGAATACATTCCATCAATCTATCAACAAATTTACATTTTCGTCATATTATCAAAGCTACTAGCAGAATTGTAGATCAAAGGATTTTTGATCAAACTGTGAATATGTGATTTATCCTTTGAAAATTTTAATTTATTGTTTTGAACGTATATTTGAATCAATAAATTAATCCAGCTATATAAAGCATTTGAAAATTGTACAGATAAGTAACTTGATCTTTCAGGATTTAATGAAAAATAAAATATGTTTTTGAAATGTATATATAAAGAAAACAAGGCCGAGATAAAAGGTATCTTTCAAACTTATTTTGCTTGTTACACATTTTTTTTCCATTTATGATTATTCAAAACAAGTTAACAAAATTCAAAGTAAGAAAGAAAGAAATTATGAATATTACTAGCTGCATGGCCCGGCGTTGCATGGGCTTCTCTATTTATAAATTTTCCCTTCCTTCCAAAATCAGCATGTCCAATATTCTTTTTCGAAATTAATTTGGCTTCTTTGTTTCTTTCACCTCCGCTTAGCTCAGCGTTGTATGGGCTTTTGCCGAGTGTATAACAAATCCCCATGAGAATTTCCTCTTTCCCTCATGACGCCAGAACTTCTGTCTGTGTGTGCACGCGTAGAATGTGAGTGATTAATAGAATGATGTCATTAAATTTCCCTGTTTTGAAATTTTTTCCTTTTTTTCATTGCCAGACAGGATTCTCCCCCCCCCCACTTAACCCGATGTTGCACAGACATATTCGACTGCATAACATATTGCGATTGAAATTCCCCATCCCTTATCGGGGTCAAAACTTCTTGATGTGTGTATGATTTCTAAATTAATGTCATTACAAATCCATTTTTCGAAATTTCTTCCACATCTTTCCATTGTCAGGCATGTTTCTTTTATTTCTTTAGCCTGGCGTTAAGGTGGCTTTTTTGAGTGTAGAACTATCCCCCCCCCTATATAAGATTTATCTTCAAATTTCGAACAATGACTTTTAAAAAAAATATTGCTTTAGTTAAAATTTTTTACTATAATTGATACCACAAACAAAATGTGTCGAAAATCTATTCAGTGCCGTCTGGGTGGCGAAGTTGGTTTGTCGCTGGCTTTCTGTACCCAAGGTTACGGGTTCAACCGCGACCCAAGTCAGTGGATTTTCATGATGCAGAAAACAGACAGCTTCCATGTCGTAGGATTATGTGGCATGTAAAAATCCATTGAGTGTCCGTTTGGCTTGGATGCTCTCGGCAAAATTAAATTCCTAAGTACAAATTTCGCATCAGCAGAGCTCAGGTGCCTCCTTCTGGGGCGGAAACTGGACGTCAAAATTACTTGCGGCAATCGGTACCACCTTTATGGTGCCGCACTAAAAAGTATACTAGCTCCTGGGGAATGTACTAAATCGGTGTAAAAGTAGAAATACCATACCGTAACCCATTAGAGACAGGAAAAAAAAACATTAATTCAGTATGCCTTTTTTTAACGCTTAGGAGTGTTTGACAAAGTAATTGACTTTTGATTATTTTAATATGATTATTCATGATATTAAATAATAAAACTTTCCTTATTCTTATTTAAGTAATTTCTTTCCCTGTGGGTAGACAATTATTTCTTTTCTCTCTTAAGCGATAGAGAATGATATTAACATGAGTATCATGAACAGAATCCTTTAGTGGAAATTTACTCTCTCGAAACACTTATTTTTAAAAATCTAAATAAATTTAGAAAAAACACATGTTCTAAATTATAAGCTTTAATGATTTAAGTGTAATTTAAAATTAGGATTTCATGTTGCAAAGTATATTGCTTTATTTTATTATTTTTGAATGGTTTTCAAAATACTACGAACGATATTCCTAATTTCTATTTCTGAATCAAAATGTTGGATTAGAATAATTTTTAGTGTTCTGTAACTTCACTTTCTGCAGTTTCTTCTGTCATATGAACTACACAGGTGTAGCAAGTAGAGGCGACGAAGACAGTCAGAAAAACAATAGATAAATTTTTTTTTCTGTATTTGGGTTAATATATATTTGTGAGCAAATGTTTTCTTGTGTGCGTGAAAATCAACAACAGTAAAAGTAGTTGCAAATTGGCTGACATTAATTTGCAGGCGTTTCAATGAGCGAACTCACTCCTGATTTTAAAAAAAATGCAGAATAATGTAACACACGCACACACACACGCACATGCACACACATAAAAAGGGTACATTTGTCTCATTGAATTGGTTCTAAAAATTAATGTGCAAAGATTGAATAAAACTAGCACAATTTTATTTAACTTACATATATATTGATTTGTACGGAATATTTTATAACTTTTCTGAGGTATAAAGTTAATTAATTAATGCAATTATTTTAAAAGAGTGAGGGTTTCCGGTATTCTGCAATCCCCCACCCCCTCCTTGATATAGAAAATTATTTGGAAAAAGTTGTAAGTTGTCCTGATTATAACTTGAGCTTGATAAACTTAAAATGTTCAGCGTTCTATGATATTGTAAGGGATACTTCTGAAATAAAATTTTATTTAACACTAACTACTAGAAAAAAACAATCTTTTCGCTTGGTTTGACAATTTATGATTTTAGATTTCAAGTAAAAGACTTTGTTTCCCTGAGAAAGGCTTTGTAAATTGCTCAACACCTATGAAAGAATAGATTACGTCTGACAACACAAATAATGCGGTCTCATAAGTACGAGATATGACACAATAAGAAACAAAACTGGTCCTATAAATCATTGTACTTATAGAATCAGTTTTCCATGATAGTATCACCTTCAAAGTAGTTCCCCTCAGCATTCACACTCTTCTGACTTTGGTGCTGCCATTGCTGGTAACAATTCTGAAACGAGGGCTTAGGAAATTATTTTAGGAGATTTTCCGTTTTTGTGAACCTCTTCAACTGAGGTAAAATGGGTTCCCATCAGCAAAATTTAACTGTAGATAATAAAAAAAAAGAAAACGTGGAAAGCCACGCGATAGAAGTAAAACTTCTTTGGCGACGTTGGCCGTAAATGCAGGAATACATCTAATTATGTATATTAAACTGCTGAGAGAACTTACTTTAATCAAATAAAATTCGAACTTCAATTATTGTATGAAAATATTTTTATTCAATTTTCTGCATCATCATTTTCCAAGAAAGAAACAATAGGTGTGTGGTAACTGAAGTAGGATATAAAAATTCTCGATTGTAGTCAAACAAGAAAATGTGAGAAAACTGCATCAATCGTGGTTCCGTATACTCTTTTTCCTTATCTAGAATCAGTATTCATTGCCAAATTCAGTGTCTGTTTCACGAATTCAATGAGTAGCTTTGCTTCTTCTGAAGCAAAATTAACATCAAAGTCTCCAGTTAAGATAATCGGCTTTTAATCATCATCGGATCCAATGATTGCAGCAGTCTCTGATGTGTACAGCACTAAAACTTTATGGATAAAGATGATAAAAGCTGCGGCCGAACTACCTGGTGATATGTAGACTTTCGTCTGAACTTGCTGCTAGTTTTGCTTTTTCTTTTCTTTTTTTCCTTTCACGAAACTTTTTTCCACTTTTTGCATTTGCTCTAGGCATTCTGACCAGAATTAATTTTAATTCAATGGAAATAAAAATTAATGCAACACTCACATAAGTCACTGTGTTTGTTTACAAGACGCTATCCGTAGTGATTCTTGGGTGAACGTTAGTGACATATACACAATGTCCCAGACACTCCCGTAACGGGTGAGTGAGTGAGTGAATATTAACGCCCTACTGTTCAGCTACACGAGGGCTTTTGTGGACGGTCCGCGTAATTTTGAATCATGGTCAAGTGACGCGGCTGACACCTGAGCTGGCACCCCCTTCTCCTAACTACCACACCGCACCAACGGGAGGACGTTTGAGCTCTCGACAGATTTAATGTGCATCATTCCCCTACACGGTGGGTCTTCAGTGGTGCTGGAATCTAACTCATGACATGCTAGCCCTGATCCGATGCCTAGACCACTCGGCTACGGTGGCCACCTCCCGTAACGGGAAGAGCGATATAATGGTAATACTTTGGGTGCGTTTATTCGTTGAAAAAGGCACGTTTTTATTACATAAAAACTACGAAAATACGCCACACGAGTTTGTTACGAGTAGCATACTCACTTAACAACTCCAGAACCTAAGCACCTTCAGTCCAAATGCAAGATGCCCCACTCCATACCACCTTAGCAATTGTCCAACTTTTTCACGGATATGACGTACATTTCGGGGGGGGGGGATGGGGGAATCACTACTTCCGTTCGCTTTTTCACTGTTACGCAAAACTAGGCAAATTTCCCATTCATTCCGTGAGCAAAGAAGTTATTCTTCAAAAGTCTCATGGAGGGGGGCAAATCAGGAGAACAAAGAGGATTCCCCATCACAGAAATGTTTTACTTGGTCAGAAACTGCTTGACAGAAAGGGCAATGGGAGCGGATGCATTGTCTTGGTGCAACAGCCATCCATCACTCCCCATTTCTGGCTTTTTTTCAAATTTTTTCACGAAGCCTTTATAGTATTTCAATGTCGTAGTATTGATTAATAGTTTGACCACTGATGGGAGTGGAAACGCACTTATATCACGAAATTTGGTTATGTTTTCGTCTGTAATCGCTGACCTTGAGCGCCAAGCAGGTTCATTATCTTCCACACTAACCCTTCCCCCTGAAAACCTCTTATCCCATTCAAACGCATGTGCAATAGACAAAATTTTACCTTCATAAGCCTTCGGTTAAAATTTGAAATGCTGATTATTCCTGCAGAATGCAGTTGCACGTGTTCAATCAGGTGTTGAACATTTAAATGGAGCACTCGATCTCTGTCTAGATCATAATCTCCTATCAGGTAAAATTTGGGGAGTTGACTTTGCTGTTCTAATTTGCCCATTTTTGTTACTATTTTGAGATATTGATAGAATAACATTAATTGAATATTAGTGATATCTTTGTGAAGTTAAGGAAGCGACTTTGTTTGTGTGTGTTCTGCTGTTTGTTCTATTTTCTGTGCCGACAGTGCGAGCGCCCCGCCGAAGCGATTGTCTCGCCGCAGTGGCATGGATTTGGTATCGAGTAGGCCGCGGAAAGAACCGACCGGTACTTCGTCGCTGCTTCCCCTGGTAAGAGTGACCGCCGGAGGCGGCCATGCTTTGATGTTTTCATGAGTAAGGTGGTTGTCCAATCAGGAGTCAGCCTCTCAGAGGGGGGCGGGGTCTAGCTAATCAGCTAGCCCAAAAGTTAAGAGAAATTGAGTTAATTTTATGTTAGTAGGAAATTCATGTTAAAGTAGGATATTTCGGGGTCTTTTAAAGTTAGGGTCAGGAGTATAGTTTTCTATTTTTCTTAAAGAGCTGTTATCTATGTTGTCTATGTTATTAAAGAATTTGGTTGAGATTTTCTGGAAGGTTTCCCGGAGTGTTTTGAGGCGTACAGCGTGTCTAAGACTTCTGTTCCTCATACGTGTTCAATCAATGACCCATTACTTCCAACTGGCGTGATCAAGAAAAGACGAAACTGGCCAAATGGATAGAGGAGGTGCGTTGGATGACGTCACCAAAACAGTTCTAGCCAACTACACTCTTTTTAAGCTACATACTTAGTCTTGTTTTTTGTTGTGTCATACCTTGTATACTCGATCTATTTATATAAAAATTGCTGTTCACAGGTGTTTCTATAAGCACTTATGATTAGTCAATGAGATGCCCTAAGTTTTCTGATGTGTTGAACTTGAACCAAATTGAAAATACTCCTTGTCACAATTCTCAGGATGTTACATTGTGGTTAAAGAAGTATTCATCTGGAGATAGCTGTTTCCTTCTCTCATGCATCTTCTTAATTTCAACATAATAAAGAACATTTAGGCTATCATTACTATTTCTTGTTTAGAAAAATCTATAACCTTAGAGTAACCATAATTCAGGAACGCTCTGCAAGATGTACGGTAAATGCCGTCTACAATATATTTCTAGAAGTTCGATTATTTCATTATTGTTTTATTTCAGTAGTTCTTTTCTCAAGTAATAATTTTATCAAGTATAAAGAAAACTTTTTATTGTTATTTGAAAAAAAGTATAAAAAGTGAGTTTTGTTCAAAGTAAATAATATTATAATTACATTAATTACTAGGCTAAAGGTGAAAAGACATTTCACTCCCCAGATTTCTCATTTGCCTTCTAAATAAATAATTTTCTAAACCTCAATCATGAACAATTAGTAAATTTTAGTGAACAATAAATGATTCTCTTGTTTTCAGGTATTCCTTTGGCTCTGATCATTACATGGTGCAGCGCCATGAGCTCTAATCTGGACACGGACTGCTGGGAAGGATATGGACGCTCTCATTTTGTGTGGATTATCACAGGACCGATGATTGGTGCTCTTGGGGTAAGATCTCTATACAGTACGAGAATATTAAGATCATTCCAGTCAGATTCCTTTCTGAATACTTACTTAACCAAATTTGAGGGACTCTAAATTAAATATTATTAATTTCAGTAAAACTTCTTTTCAAAATAAATATTGCTTTTCTCAATCTTTTTTGTTTTTGTTTCCAATTACTTACACATGAAATAAGCTTTTAATTTTCTCTACAATGCATTATCATCGTTAACTTCATAATATTTTGTTGTCAAAAATTACCAAACATCTAAAAGTACTTACTGATCGAAGTTATAAATTTTTTCATCGAGTTTTTATACCTTGCTCCAGAAGTACAATTCAGATTTTCTTTCTGGGATAGATATTATCTTTCCCTCTATATGACTAAGTTTTTTAGCTGATGCGTTCTACAGCGCCCATCCCAAAAGTTCCCAGAATGATTTTTTTGTAGTTGTCAACTATTTCTGGAGGGGATGGAAAGTTGGAGGGGGATTTAAGCTTCGAAACGAGATCGGTGTCAGTTCCCTGTGGACATTGCCGAGGCAGGGTCACGTTCTGCGTAGAAGTATCTACTGCAGCTTTGTCGGGAAAAAAAACGGATTAGTTTTTTAAGCAGCAATCAAGTTCTGTGTAAAATTTCACCGGAGACGCTCGAAAAATGCTTTGGAGGGCGATGAAACAAAGGCAAACTTTGAAGTAGCACAAGAGGTTCCGGGAAGGTCGGGAGTCTAATAACGGACGAAGATCGCTCGGGATGCCCGTCAACATCACATAACGGATCTCCTCAAACAGTACGTCATGTTTTGAACAAGGACTAACGATTAAGTGTTAACATGATTTTAGAGTGCAAAATTCACTTATATGGATTATTGTCAAAGCAACCCACTATATAAGAAACGATGACATCCGCAAAGCATAAAAAAATTAAAAGTTTTAAATCTCGTAGTCAATATATTGCTAAAAATTTCTTTCCCGCACACTAATAACGTAAATATGCTCAATCTTCCTAATTGCACCCCTAATATTAGCTCTAAAATACAAAGGAGAATACTTCTTGACACTTATTGCCCCCCTCTTGATTTTTAAACTCTAGTGCAATTTTTAATGTACATCTATTCACTACTTTTTATATTTCCTTAAATATTTTTTCATATTTTGGCTTTCTATATATTTCAATTTTAAGATCTCGGGCAGCCAATGAGAGTCCCAGTCCTCACCTACCGTGAACCAATGAGAGAACAGCCTTTCAGCTTTCCTTCTTCTCGAACTTTCTACAACATGCATGGGCATTAACCAAATGATTATATCGACCAATCAGGAAGCAGCTTAATCAGCATGATAACGAGAACTTCGTTCAAAATCTATTTCACCGCCAGATATGGAAGTGGGGTCCTCAAGTAGCCCATACGCCCAGATATAATGACCGTATGATTTTATAGGAGTGTGAATATACAAAACAATTATTCATCGCATTTTAATGGACGATCTTCAGATGAGAAAAGTTTGCGTGGCAGTTGAATATTGCATCATGGCAATGCGTCAAGCCACACACCACCCTCATTATCTCCGAGATTCTGGTCAAAATGGGTGTAGCAACGTTTCCTCAACCACCGTACCGTTCTGATCTGGCGCCAGTGGGCTTCTTTTTGTTCCAAATGGTAAAAAAAAACCTAAAAGAAACTGCATGGTATACTGGAAGAGGTACAGATAGTCCATTTCTTACTTGACGAGGGTGCAGTAGATACCTCTGCTTGGAGCATGACCCTGCCTCAACAACTACCCGCAGATGACTGACAACGGTCTCGTTTCGTAGCTTAATTCCCCTCCAACTTTTTCGTCCGAAGATCCGTCCCTTTAGCCAGCGTTGCCAACTATAGAAAAGATATTCCGGGAACTTTTGGGACAGACCCTGTATTAGCAGAAAGGTTGTATATTTTTGTTTTAATTTACCACATCACGATATATAGTTTCAATTTCTGGTATCTCTTCTCTCTTTGAATGTCGATTATTTGCATCACAGATTATCTGAATAACGCATGGGGTAAATCGTTTTATAAGGTTCTTAAATTGTTTAAATAATTTGTAAGCGAAGTTGATAACTAAATTTATTAAATTTACTTCGATAGTCTTTTTTCACACTTCTGAACAATTTAGAAGTAGGATCTTACAAATATTTTTGACAATATAAATTGCTAAAAATATTGAAATAATGTTTTTTATATAAATTTAAGGAATCACCTTAATAAACCTCGATCTAAATAAGTAAATTTACCAATCGGATATGTAGTAACAATAATTAAAAATGTTTCGTAGTTTTGTTTTGTTGTACATATTTAAAAAAAAGGCATCGATGAATAGCTGGAAAAATAAAAAAGACTAGAATGTATATATTTCATTAAGAAGTTTTATCAGAATATATGTACATATATGTATAAATTAACATGCCATTATATTGAAATATTTTTTAAACATTTGTAAAGTGGTAAAATTCTTGTAAAGAGGGTTTTGTACACTTTTGAAAGCTGTTAAAGCCATGTAAATCCTTTGAAACAAAAAAAAATCTGCTATCATGAAACATTCTTATTGCATTAACATTTTTCAATAAATTCATTATAAAAGAAGAAAGAAAGCATCAAAAGGGGAGTTTCAATACCGGCAAAATAACTAAAATGAACGTTCGTGTGAAAAAAAAATCATTCATAATGTCGCACATTATATTAAATTATTAAAGGATTCAAACTATCCAATAAATGCAATAAATCACAGAAAATCAGAAATGAATCTCTGATTTGAAAAGAACACAAAGATAATATTCTGCATAACAAAGATAATATTCTGTATAATAAATCATAACTTTTGCGGTCAATGACCAAAATAAGAAGAATTTTATATATTTTGAATTATAGCCTGATCTTAGTAGTCTTGCAAAGGGCTATGTTTCTCTCTATATTCCTCAAATTAAGTTTTACACGAAAATTACAAAGCTTAAAGCTTATATGATAACAAAATTAGAGTCAAGAATCATGCACTGTTATGCTATTTAAAGGGGGGAAATACGCCAAGTGACCTTTCTTCAACACAAATAATGACAATTTAAAACAGAAATCTTAAACCTGTGAAACAATTATCAATCTTTTATTTTCATTGAAAGAAATTTTTTCGATCAGATAATTTTTCAAATTTTTTTCTCCAACAATGGAGAAAAATAAAACCTGATTTAAAATAGATACTTTGAAAAAGATAATATGTATTAATTAAAATATTTTCATTTATTTCAATGATATTTAATATTAAGTTAAAAATTCTATATTGAGAATATTAAAAACAGGAGAAATCGGGAAATATTTTCTGAAGTAGTTTTGCAGTAAATTCAAATTAAAAAAAGTTTTTAAATTATAATTTAAAATTACGTATCTGCAAAACTGTAAAAAGAATTTGTAAAAAAAATGTAGGATAGATAAAAAGGAATATAGGAAATAAAAAATAAAGATTAACATAATTATATAAAATAAAAAATGCAAATTACATAAAAGTAAATGAAACAAAATATTTAATTCGATTTTCTGTTCAAACAGTACAATTAATTCCTTTTAAATACATCTGTTGAATTTCAAAAACAAACAAGTTTATAAAAATACTTTTTCTGAAAAAATACATTGAATTGGAATGCAAAGAAGGTATTGGATTTGAAAATAAAGTTAAGAAATTGAAAAAAAAATTCTATTATTCTGAAAACATTTTTGAATAACAAAATATTAATCTTATAATTCTGAACTTAATAAAAAAAAATATGAATAGCAAGATAGAATAAACAAAAAATAATATGCTTTTATAGCTTTCCTTCGCATTCCACAAAATAAAGAAATTGTTTTTTACCCTAATGAACGAAGCGGGATCTCAACAAAATAAAATAAGTGTAATTGATAATGCTTGTAAGTAAATAATCCTTTTTTTTAACAGACAAAGGAAGATTACAAGAAAAATCCATTAGATAGTACTGAGATAAAAATATAAATAACTTCCTTAGGTTATATTTAATTGACCCACACTTTGTTTCTCTTCCACTATTTTAAACCCATTAATGTACAACTAACACTAAAACTATATTTAGAAGTTGCTAAAAATACTGCTGCAAGCGATAACGACGATTTCTGTATCACATTAACAGAAAATTTATAATGAAAATATTTATTAACCAAACGATAATATTTAATTATTAATTCTTTTCTTAGGCTGAATAAAATGCTAGGAAATTTAATTCCTAATTTAAAATACTCTTTATTTAAAGTCACGTTTTTCTCATTAATTTTTTGTTTGTTTTTAAAACCCACTCGTTGAAGTATTTTTTTAAAAAAAAAATATGTGCAAGAAATTCTAACAAAGTATTCTTTCGAGTTGTAATTGTCTTTTAAATAAATTTTCAGGTTAAATAAACGTTCTAATATTTATTTGTATGAGCTGTCAGACAATAAATTCTGCAATGCTTATTATGTAAAATAAAATAAAAAATATTGCATACGTTGCATTCGATTACATATATAGTTGTCTGCTCTTGTTCATACCATTTAGCTTATTGAGAAGTTTCGTAAGATTATAGTACGTGTAATTGGGCTTAATGATGCACATAAAAGTTACTAAATCTGCACAATAATGTAAAAGATTTTGGAATAAAATTTTATTATAGCAAGGATATAATAAACGTTACATTTTGCAACATCCAGTCGTTCCAAAATTAATAAACTTTAATGCTTTTAGTTATTATTGTAGTAAAGAAGAAAACTATTTTTTACTGTCTTGGTTTGCACAACTTTCTTACACATGTCATATTTAATTGAAAGTAAGCACATAATATTTTTCTTAAAATATGTTAAACTTCTTAAAATGCTCTTTAGAAATAAAACAAGAATTATCTATGGATTTTTTCCAATTTTTACTGAATACATTCTAATGCAAGAGTTTGATAACGATTCGAACATTGGATTCTAAACGTTTACTGCTTTACTTTGAAAAATTTCTAACACTAAAATTCGTTTTACATAATTCTTTAAAATCTTCTGTAGTATGCAATGATATAAAAATAAAAAGTAGCGATAACATTTCTTTACAGAACATGTCTAGAATTTTACATTTTTTTTTAAAAATTTTGTTCAACATCATAATAAAAGGAATTACGAATACGGTTTCAAATATTTCAATGAATATTATATATTTATTTATAGTTACTTATATAAATGTTTAAGAGAATGTTGGAAAAATTTAAATATTTTTTGCCTGAAATGTCATTTAGTCTCTTCAAGCAAAGAATGTTGCTAAATTAGAAAAACGAGTAAAATGTCCATTTTTTCTGGTTTAGATTTTAATAGTCTGAAATGGGTTAAGGAATAAAAAAATCCACAAACTGTCTAGAATTCAATGAATGAGGAAACTCTCTCCCTCTGCAATTTCCATGATTATAATTTGCATGAAATGTTAATAATTTGCATCACGTAAAATGTAATGTTTTCGGGCGGAACATATTTCGAGACATCAAATGTACTTAAGAGCAATTGTTTCTTAATTATTCGAAAGATAAAAATATAACTTTTTTCTAATGAGAATGACTAAGAATTATTGGGTACACCTAAAAAATTTCGTAACGCATGCCCTACCCACATTTTAAACTTTTAATAACTTTACCGCAATTTCTAGAAAAATAACTTAGAAATTAGTACTAGACGAGATTATCCAATGTGGATTACCATCTTTAAACTATTGTCATTGTTATTTATACATTGTTTAAATATTTAAGCAGCGGTGAAACGTTAAAGAATTTGAAGCATTTAAAATTAAAATATCCATGCTTTAAATTATGGATCTTCAATCCGTGGTCCGCAGGCCATGAATAGCTGGCTAAAAGCATTTTTGTAGCCCCTCATCTGAATTTGAGGCAATTTCAAAAAAGAGAAATTGCTTTGTCTTCTTTTTTTTGTCGTAGAAAAGCCATTTTTCCTGTCATTTTTGATATTTAAAACATTTCACTGATATGTTTGATATCCATTTGAGATAAAAATTTCCAAAAATGACAAATTTTTCAAAAATTTCACTGTACTTTAAATAATTTTAAATGTAAAAAATTTGACTACGCAGAGAATCTCAGAAATGTTCGGAAAAAAGGTGGACTCATATCTTCAACTGGTTTACAAAGTATTTTAATTCCACTTCCATTTAACTTATTTGAAATCGATATATAAATATATATACATACTAGCTGTTACCCGCCCGCTTCGCTGGGTATTTCATTATGTTTTATAAATTTTTACTGCTTATGTATAAATTATTGATATCTAAGTCCTAGCATTAAGAATTCGATTGTATTGAAAAATATATTTAGACCTGTAACTGTCACCTCTTGATAAATAAAAAGGGCAGAACTCATCTAATTTGTATTTTCTAAAAATCTCTAAAATTGAAGTATAGAATGATGTTTGCTCTTTCGTAACCCAAAAACCAAGTGGATTCCCGCAAAACCAATTTTCGCGGTGGATCTCTACTCCGTAAATTGAACATGCAAGCCAAATTTCAAGTCTAAATCAA
Organism: Trichonephila clavata; assembly: GCA_019973975.1. Classification (NCBI taxonomy): domain Eukaryota; kingdom Metazoa; phylum Arthropoda; class Arachnida; order Araneae; family Nephilidae; genus Trichonephila; species Trichonephila clavata. The sequence goes on from BMAO01031686.1 coordinate 55,898, forward strand.
ACAGAAAAAAACAAAAGTTTTACTATCAATATCCCCGTAATCCCGTGTGTGTTGAGAGCCGTTTTCCAAAATAACCTCTCTTAGCGGATTTCAATTCAACAAAAGAAAAATGCAAACCAAATTTCATTATTATAGTCCTTGTAGCTCGAAAAAAGATTTTTTTTTGTATCAATACGTCACAGTAACCCCTGCACCCCTCCGCAGAACTTTATTTACTTAAAATACATTCTTAGTGCATCCCTATTCAACAAAAGAAACATGCTTAAAAAATTTCAAGTATATGGGTCTAACAATTAAAAACAGGAATATTTTTCTGTAACTCCTCTTGACCCCTCGCAACTATCCTTAGGGGTCAATTTTCGTTTTACTCTTTGTTAGAGGAATTATATTCCATGAAAGGAACATGCTTACCAATTTTCAAGCAGGATGATCAAATAGTTTAAAAATGGAAATATTTATCGATTACGCTTCTTAATCTCCCAAAATTAAACTTGGTAGTTGATATTCGAAAAACCCATTTTGTAGCGGTTCTCTACGAAAGGAATCTGCTTATCAAATTTCAAGACTGTACGTCTAATAGTTTAAAAAATGGGGATAATTATCTATAACGCCACTTGAGCCCCCGCAACGCCACTTCGGTATCTGTTTTCACAAAACCCGTTTTGTAGGGGAATTGCACTCTATGAAAGGAATCTGCTTAGCAAAATTTGTGCGTCCAATAAATTAAAAATGCAAAAAAAATTATCAATAACGCCCCTTGAACCCCCGTAACGCCACCTAGGGGTCTATTTTCAAAAAACACATTTTCTAGTGTATCTCTATCCTATGAGAGGAATCTGCTCACCAAATTTGAAGACTGTGCGTCTAATAGTTTAAAAATAGAAATAATTACTTATATCTGCCCTTAACCCTCCGCAACACCCCTTGGGGTCAATTTTCCCCAAACCCGTTTTGTAACGGATATGTACTCCATGAAAGAAACATTCCTACCAATTTTCAAACAGGTAGGTCAATTAGTTTAAAAACGAAAAAATTTATCTATTACGCCACTTAATCCCCCGCAACGCCACTTAGAGGTCTGTTTTCCCAAAACCTTCTTATAGCTGATCTCTACTCTATGAAAGAAATCTTTTTTTCAAATATAAAGACTGTGCGTCTAATAGTTTAAAAATGGAAATAATTATCTATAACACCCCTTAAGTCCCGGAACGCCACTTGGGGGCAATTTTCACGAAACCCATCTTGTAGCCTATCTCTACCCTATGAGAGGAATCTGCTTACTAAGTTTCAAGACTGTACGTCTAATAGTTAAAAAATCGGAATTTATAACGCCCCTTAAACCCCCACCCCCGCAACACCCCTTGGGGTCAATTTTTTAAAAACCCATTTTGTAGCGGATATTTACTCCATGAAAGAAACTTACCTACCAATTTTCAAGCAGGTAGGTGAAGTAGTTTAAAAACGGATATATTTATCTATTACGCCCCTTAATCCCCCGCAACGCCACTTAGAAGTCTATTTTCACAAAACCCGTTTTGTAACTGATCATTATTCTACGAAAGGAATCTATTTATCAAATTTAAAGACAGTGCGTCAAATAGTTTAAAAATGAAAATATTTATCAATAACGCCCCCTAAGCCCCTGCAACGCCACTTGGTTGACGATTTTCACCAAACTCATTTTGTAGCGGATCTCTACTGTATGAAAGGAATCTCCTAACCCAATTTCAAAATATTACATTGAGTAGTTTAGACATAAACAATTATTTATAACGCCCCTTAAGTCCCGCAACGCCACTTGGGGGCACTTTTCACGAAACCCATTTTGTAGCGTATCTCTACCATGTGAGAGGAATCTTCTTACTAAGTGTCAAGACTGTACGTCTAATAGTTAAAAAATCGGAATTTATAACGCCCCTTAAACCCCCCACCCCCGCAACACCCCTTGGGGGTCAATTTTTTAAAAACCCATTTTGTAGCGGATATTTACTCCATGAAAGAAACTTACCTACCAATTTTCAAGCAGGTAGGTGAAGTAGTTTAAAAACGGATATATTTATCTATTACGCCCCTTAATCCCCCGCAACGCCACTTAAAAGTCTGTTTTCACAAAACCCGTTTTGTAACTGATCATTATTCTACGAAAGGAATCTATTTATCACATTTAAAGACAGTGCGTCAAATAGTTTTTAAAATGAAAATAATTATCTATAACGCCCCTAAGCCCCTGCAACGCCACTTGGGGGACGATTTTCACCAAACTCATTTTGTAGCGGATCTCTACTGTATGAAAGGAATCTGCTAACCCAATTTCAAAACTGTACATTGAGTAGTTTAAACATGGAAACAATTATTTATAACGCCCCTTAACCCCCGTAACGCCCCTTGCGTTTCGTATTTCGGAAAATCCGTTCTTAGCTGATGTCTACTCTATGAAAGGAACATGTCTACCAAATTTCAAGTATGTAGGTTGAATAGTTCCAGAGATATCGTGATTAGTCAGTCAGTCAGTCAGTCAGTCAGTCAGTCAGTCAGTCAGTCAATCAGTCAGTCAGTCAGTGAGTGAGTCGCTTTTCTCCTTTATATATATAGATATGGTAATATACTACAGTGTAGGCAATTAATTAATATAGTTGACAGAAAAAACAATTGTCATATTACAAAAGGAACTGATCAGAATAGTCACTAAGAAGATCTTAAAGTAAAATTTAGAAACATATCAGCAATTTTAGAAACACCAGAATGGATGAAGCACCAGATTCATCTCTCCCATTAAAAACATTTGTTTGTTGCTCGGTTACTTTATGTAACTGTTATTTTATGTATTAATTAAATTTTAATTTAATCAACATGTGTGTGTCTGAAGTTTTAAACACTATACTTCACTATAGTTAGAAATTTAATTTTTTTAAAGTAAGTCTTGCTCTATACCAGCTGTCAAAAAGATATTTAAGTTGATAAACTTTTAAAATTTCGTTATTAGGTATAAGTAGTAGGTCTACCCAAAACCAGAAAAACATGGCAAAGGGGTCTACGATACAAAAAAGTTTGGGAACCTCTGGTTTAAGGTCTCCATCTGTGTAATCTTTATATATAAAATATACGTGTCACAGTGTTTGTCCTCAATGTTCTCCGAAACTACTCAACCGATCATAATATAATTTTGCATACTGTGTGTCATTTCGTCCAACTTAAAACATAGGATAGTTTTTATTTCAATTAATCACGCCATAATTTTTTTATTGCCGGAAATGTGAAGAATCCGGAAAAACGTTGCCAGATTCCCGTAAGGGATGCTCATTCGGTACTCTCGACGTTATTTCTGAATGGGGTCAATTCATGTGACGTCACGATCACGTGATGAGGATAGCATGTGACTATGTTTACATTTGTTTCCCGCTTAATTCAGACCTAACACTTTGTTTATTATTGCTACGAGTATTTTGCTTCTGCATTCTACCCACTAAAATTTCGTATTTAACTATATATGGTTGTTCGATCACTCTAAAAGATAATATGATTGAAGGAAAAAAATATTTTTTTATAATATCCCAGTATAAATTCAAGTGTTTTATAAACATGATTCAGAATGATGAAGCATAAAGATTTTAAACCATCTCTTCGCTAGTTATTTTATTCTGACAACTTTGAATATGCTTATTTTCAATACCAACCATTTAGAAATCGTCGCCAGCTAAAACAGATTCCTACAATTTTTGTGTTCACAAAAGAAACTTCTAAAAGAATTTTGGACAGATGTCTTCAGATATATAAATGCTTCAAAGTAAATTTTTGTTTATTTTAAATTAAATTATACTGAGAACATACATAAAAAGAAAACATAAATATTTAGTTTCCTTAAATTTTACACATCTTCAGAGTAGTTAATAGAGATATTTCTGTATTTAATTATCTAAAATAAGAATACAAAAATCTGGTATGTAACCATACATGTCATATAAAAACAAGTACTATATGTGTAATGTATCTTACTAAATAATTTTACATTCTCATGGGGAAAAAAATTCGAAAAGCATTCACTACAGAAATGGGAAAATATCTTAACTTACTACAGGTTCACTAACGTTTATACTTGATGAGAATCAAATACCACTTTCAAACATTATAAATGAAAATTACCTTTTGTAAAATTTTATGTAAAAAAATTATGTGAAATCTTTTTGAGTCTTTATGCGCACTACAATTTTGGTAAAAATATATAATTTATTGAGAATTAAATTCTGAATGTAGTAAAAAACTAAGGCATTAAAATTTTTTTAATTAGAATATGTGTATTATAGAATATAAATTTGTGTGCATATATTGAATATAAAAGTCCTGTTCTCTCCTACATGGTTAAAATAAAAAGTCATTTTTTAATCCAAAATCCTTTTACAAAAAAAATATAAATTATAAAATATTTGTGTGGTATCTATTTATTATGTGGTATGAGGATTTCTTAACGCAATATCTGTTTTTCAGAATTTGATTGGTATAAATTTGTCACACAGTTGTACAATTTTATTTACTATGGATAACAAATATGCGGGTAAAATTCAAAAATTTGATGATTAATTTCATATTTCATTCATTAATTTTTCACTTGTTATTGAAATATTAACATTATGTGTTAAAGAAATCTATGCAACCCCAGCTGAAATTTATTAAGCATAAAAATATTCTGGATTTTAATTTTTACATAAGTAATTTTTACATTTTTAAAGTCTAAAAGGCTCATGTATATTGATATTATCCTGCTTATAAATTTGTCCTGAATAAATTTGTTGCATTGAGTTGCATTTGTTACAAATATTGACCCAAGAAGTGTACTTAGATTAGTTCTATGAAATTTATCGGTAATTAGGATCATGAAACCAAGTATGACTTTACATATACACATTTGATTCTGCAGGATGTTTACGTTCTAAAAACAGTGGCAATATTCAGAATTTTAATATAAACTTTTTTAACTCTTTATTTACCCTTAAATGTATAACTTGACAAATTGTTGTTTGCAATAATCTATATTCATAAAAAAATTCAGTAGATAAATGTAATTTCAGAATTTTTTTCAAAATTATTGTTAAGGGGTTAATTGTCCGAAATCACTGATATTTTTGTGTGACGTATGTTGAAAGGGCAAATTTGGGGCACTTGTATAGCATTGTATAATATCGACCCATTTCTTCAAAAAAAAAAAAGATCAAATGCTGCGATATACAGCCAAGAGTGGAAACTGTTCCTGGTCATGTATGAACACAGTAATAATAATAGTGGTATAATTTTGTTTTAAGTTTGGATGTCTTTTTGCTTGGCGAAATTAGTCAGCAGTTTAATACATATGTTCCAAGTTTTGGAATGGTACGAGTATGATTTAGTATTTCTTAGAGAAACTTTGAGGTAAATTAATATTTGTTCATACATAATTTGGGGAAATGAGAAGTTTTGTGAAATTTAGGATTGCCCTGGTAAAAGAATCTTGCTTACAATTAATACAAATTGTGATTTTCATTAGAATGGACTCAATTTATTCATTATAAACTTTGGTAACTTGTTAAATTAATAATGATTTTAAAAAATTTATTTAAAAACTTTATTAATATATTTTAAACAAACTTCAGAGCAAGAATTTTGAATCTTTTTTCCTGATGTCATTTCATCTTCCATTTTATTTAAAGTATAAATATAATTATATATAAAAGGATACTTTAGATGCATATCAGTGATAACAAAATAACATGTCAATACATTTCTCCAAATAAGTTTTAAGTTTGAATGAAATGGAACTGAAGTATATTTAATACTATACTTACAATAAAACTGGTAGAAATATATAAATATATAGGTATGCACACATTAAGTTTTGGTATGTTCAGTGTAAGCAAATCAAATATTTCCATTAAAACAGAAGATAATGCTTTATTTTAGAGGAACAAATTGTTATAATTTTGCAATTACTGTGAAATTGAAAAAAAGAAAACCCTTTGTCAATTTTATGTGTTTCCATCCACCCCTTTATTTAGATGTAGTTTTAAGTATATGCATGTAAAGATTTTTATTAATAAAAATTAATGTAAGGAAAATTAAGGTGATTTAAAAATAAATATAATAAGCGTTAGTATTTAATATGTGATTTTACAGTTATGATGAACAAATGTTATACAAGTATTATATAGGTAAATGTTATACAGGTACATATGTGTATTTTTAGGACATGAAAAAAAAAGTTTATCGAGATATTTTACAAAAAATAGTTTGTACATTTCCACTTATACATGTTTCTTTTATTCAAAACTTTCTATACATTAATGATTTCAGTATTCTAATTTGTGTGTTTTACGTAAATTTAGAAAGTTGATTGTGTATAGAAGTGGATTTCATAACTCTGCCAGTTTTTAAGATATGAAATTCCAAAATTCTTATGATATTTCATTTAATCTGAACCCATACTATACAATTTTTCAAAAATACTATGAAAAGTTTTGTAAATAACCTATACAAATGTTATGCAGTATCCTGATTTTGCTTTCTAGTTCCTATGTGTGATATATTTAACATAGCAGGTTCTTTTTCTTATAGATTTAATTAATTTTAAGTACAGACAACCCAATTACATGTCCTTTGAAAAAAATTAAAACATTATTTCCCTTTTTCTCTTATTTTTACTTATTGTAAATAATTTATTGCATTTTTTTTAATTTGAGGAGAATAAAATCTCGCCCTTCTTCAAAAGCAACAAATTTTAAGATACCTTTTATGAAATTTCTTTTTTTGTGGGTATTTTTACTATGTACACATTTTTTTGTGAAGCTGTAGAATATCAGTTATATGAATTAAGAGAAAATAATAATTTCATTATTTACTTTATGAGCTGTGTGTGTGTGTGATTGCTCTGAAGCAATCTAATATGGAATAATGAGAACTTAAAATATATCTAGGTCTTAAAACTTTTATTCGGCGTAGAAGTTTCAGCTCAATTGAAACTTTTGTTATTTCTTTGGGAATTAATTTGTCATCAGTAATGCATTAAAAAACTAGTTTTTGCCATTAATTTCTTTGTAAACAAGAAAAGACCTTTTCAGATCATACTTTTGTAAATGTATATGAAAAGGGGGGGGGGGGAAGCATTAATTTGATAAAATTAATATTGATAGTGTTCAAATCAGAATAAATAAAATTCACAAAAATCTTTAAAAAATATTTTCAAAAATCGGCCTTTTATCCCGCCAAGAGTTTTCTCACCAAATCGATAAGAGCGCCAACTCTGGTAACCCATTTGGCTTTTGTATCAGTGAGGAAGTAGTCAGATCGTGTTGTGATAGGGTTGCTATTCCGAAACACAACACGCAAAAACGCACCAAATTAGCGTTTTTCAAAATTTGGCGGACCAGTGGCCGATTCGACAATTTCACCACTTTTTTTCAACAAACTCTAATAAAACACTCAAAATACTTAATAATTAATAATTTATTCTTTTATAAAGATAACTGCATGAATTTTTCCCCGTGTTTCGAACATTTCAAAAAATCCTCACAATTTTACTTCAAGATTTAAAATAGTAGTGAAATTTTGTAATTTGAAAAATTTCTACTTTTCTGTCTTTTTTCAACATACAACTATTTTTAAAAAGGCTACATTTTCGTTTCCGGAACTAAAAAATTGCAACGAAAGAATTCAAAAGTGAGTGAGTGATTTATAAATTCGCACTGTTCGCTTATTCGAGAGTTTTTGGCGACGGACTTCGAAATTTTCAACCATGGTCAAGTGAAGAGGACGACACCTGAGCCTTTCACCCATCTCTCCTAATTACCACACCACACCAACGCAAGAACAGATTTCGATAAAGGAAGTTTTAATGACATAGTTAAAGAAATCACTCACATCGCGCATACACACACATAAGTGCTATCGTCCTGTGGGAAACAGGAAATTCCCATGGGGATTAAGTTATTCACTCGGTAAAAGCCCGTGCAACGCCAGGCTAAGCGAAGAGGAAAGAAACAAAAGAAGTAAAAGTAATTTCGAAAAATTATATTGGAAGTGCTGATTTTGTGAAGAGAAGGGAAAATGTTAAACGAGAAAACCATTGATACGCACTCATGGGCCCTGCACTCACATCGTACGCTTCACACCCACACAAAAGTGCTGGCGTCAGAAAGAATGGAGGAAATTAACACATGGGGGGATTAAGTTATAACCTAGGTAAAAGCCCGTGCAACGCCGGGCTGGGTCAGCTAGTATATATATATAAAGGAGAAAAGCGACTCACTGACTGACTGACTGACTAAACACGATAGTAGATAAGAAATGCCGATTCTGCTGTAAAAGGCGGGGCAGGTGGGGCAGGCGGTCGTGATAAGAAATGCCGATTCTGCTGTAAAGGCGGGGCAAGTGGCTCACGTGGGGCAGGCAGTCGCAGATAAGAAATGCCTATTCTGCTGTAAAAGGTGGGGCAGGTGGGGCAGAGTTGAGTTGTTTTCTCATACTGCTAAGTTGAGTTATTTTTCACCTGCTGTTGAGTTGAGTTGTTTTTCACCTGCTATAGTTTTGGTTTTCGAGATGCAGGCTACGCAGGTAGGGGTCGAGTTTAGTTGTTTTCTCCTACTGCTAAATTGAGTTGTTTTTTAAATATGTAAAAAATTTTAGTATAGAACGTTAAAAGTGCTCATGGCGCCACCTATTGATTAAAATATACACTAATTATTAGATTGAAAAATGGTTAAAAAAACACTCAAATAAGAAATAAATCTGGATTCAAACTCGCAGCTTCAGGACAAAATGTCTCCATAATACAATAGTTTTTCAGTTACGCTAACCATTGTCCTATGAAGGCATACAGACCTGAAGAAAACTTAGGTTTATAATCTACTGAATTTAAGTTTGACGGCGGAGCAGATGACGACATTTTCTAAAATCATTTTCTTAATTAAAATGAAATAAAAAAAATATCTACATTGTTTTGATAACTAATGTGATGTAGTGTACTCGTAATCTGAGTGAACGGGTTACGATTTAACTTGTCTTAGCTTGTCTGGTCTTGATTCTACAAGATGGCTGTGGAATGTTTTAAATCATTTTCTTGGATGTTTTTTATAATAATCTTTTTTGAAAAAATGAGCACTTTTTATTATTGGAACTTATAAATTATGTAACTGAAGAATTTTTGGAAAATCTTTGCTTAGATAATATTTTAAGAGAAGTAAGAGAAATGTTATATCCACCTGATTATTTTGAATATTATGAGGATCTGAATAAAAAATGGTTTTTTAAATGTTTAAATTGAGTTAATTTTATTTATATTGTTTGTTAGTTTAATTTATGTTGAGATACTTTCTTTTTAAAAATAAGTGTGGGTATATTTAAAAAAATATATATCTCAGAATGTTTAAGCGTAAATGATATTTTAAATACATTTCATACAAAAGTAAGAAAAAAAATACTGTATAAATATTTTGTATAAGTTTCCGACAAGATTTGGCTTCAAAAAGTTTATTTTTATAAATCTGAAGGAGAAAAAAAATGGGGTTTTTTATATATATGGTTATATTGTTAATTTTATTTATACTGCTTTCTAGTTTAATTTATGTTGAAATAGTTTCATTTTAAAAGATAAATATCAGTATACGTCTTTCAAACAAATTATCTTAGTATGTTAAACATAAGTGATATTTTAAATATATTTTGTATAAAAGTAAGGAAAAATTTATGTTTATGTGTTTAAAGCAAACTCTTTGCCTTTTCCAAAGAGTATAAATTGTATAACTATTCATTGCAATAACCATTTAGTTTAATTATTTTTTTCTTAATTGAATAGAAATAAAAAAAAATATTTATTATACATTGTTTTAATAACAAATTGTAAATTTTAATTCGGTATAATGATTACACATACACAGTAAAGATACAAGTATAAATTGTTTATTTACAAAAAAAACATCCTTCTGTACTACGTTTTACATTACAATCGCTTATTTACATTACAGGACCACAAAAGTTTTAAAATTGAATTCAGCATAATGATTACACATGTACAATAAAGATACAAAAAGTAAATTGTTTATTTACAAAAACAGCATTCTGTATTCCGTTTCACATTACAATCTTTTATTTACAAAAAATCACATTATTGTGTCATCACTGGATTTTATGTCATCGAATAGCTCTAAATTCGTCAGCGACCAATGTCCATGGGCAAGAGTAGTAATGCCATCACCATTAACAAACCTTTTATCATCTTTATAAGGACAGAGCAAGTTTGTTTTGCTTTATGGAGTGTATTGCATGAAATTTGGACCTAATTAAGTTCATGTCAGCATATTTTAATTTTTGATTAAAAAGACAGACTTTGTAGTCCTCAAATGTTATTTTATTTTTTAAAGTTTGTTTTTAATTCCTTTTAACCGCTTTTCAATCTTATGGTTTGTTTTGTAAGCATACATTTTCGATTTTAACTTTACATATTCTGTCATAATATTTCCTTTGTTTTCATCTTTCATTTTCCCGATGACTTTTCTGTTAACTAGAGGTAAATTAAAATGGTAATACGACTGCCTAAAGCAAGGGGATCCTAAACTCTCTCCAGTATTCCAGAAACCATTTTTGATTATACTTTCAGTCGGGCCATGTGCTAGTCTACAACACTTCAGAACAAGCTTATCAAAGTCGTCTATGCGCAATATCTTCGTCCTTACTTAAACAGTATGAGACTCTTATGCATAACAACAGTTCGGACGAAGAAGGCGAATTAGCTGCAGAAAACCAGGAACCAGCAGAAGACCTTCGGAAAGTTGTACCCTCATCAAGCCAACATTATTTGAAGCACAATCACTGTCCTCCCCGAAGATGAGAACAATATGTTTGTTAAGACTTTAATATTTAAATAACGTTTCAATTTAAAAATGTTTGTCTTTTCTAAAAATTTCCCATTGAGCGGATCGAATGAAAGGTTTTCCTTTATTTGCATTGCTGGTAACAGTTTCTTACTTATAATTTATGAAATGTAATCTGACAACAGTAGACTTTACGAAATGATTATGCCGAAGTAAGCTCACTGTATTATACTGCTGTTTGTAAGAAATGCAACACCAAGAAGGAACCATCAGAATTGAATGAAATTAATGCACAAACGACTTGCATTACTACAAATAAATGACGAATTTTCAAAGCAAAAGAACAATATTAAGTGTCCGAAATCCGTATACAGCGTAGTCACAACGTACTGCAATAAGTGCTGCTATACGACATGGCTTAGAGTTAAACAGATTTAGAATGCCTGCTTGTGGATGAAAATCCTATAATGCTTGTATGCGATGCAAAAGTTCATCTTCTGAAGCTTCAGGACGTAGATCACGAGCGAGACGCCGACCAAATCCCGCATGTGCTCAATAGCTGACACAAGCAAGGAAACAGGCCAATGAAGAAGTTATATGTGTTGGGCTGAGCAGAAGTCTAGAACAGTCTTTACAACATGTGAGTGTGCATTACCCTGCTGAAAGATAGCTCCAGGGATGCCTTGAAGGAAGCGAATGACTTCGAGCTGTAGCACTTCACGGACGTACCTGTTGCTATTGAGATTACCCTCAATTCGTAACAAATTGAATCGTCTATGATACGAAATAGCTCCCCAAACCATAACTGCGGGTGCTTGGCCACCATGTTGTTCGATAACGCACTCTGGAAGGCAGCGTTCAACGGAATAGCGTCTAACACGAATGCGGCCACCAAGGTCCCCCAAATTGAAGCGTGAATCATCTGAAAAGACAACTTGGTACCAATCTGCTTGCCAGGCTCTGAGCTCATGAGCCGATTGCAGACGCAGCCATCACTCTTTTACCGTCAGGGGGATCCCTTATAAATGCAACCTTGCACGCAATCTATGGTGCAGCAGACGTAGATGAATTAACGAAGCCGACATTAGTACACCTGCAGCAGTAGACCAACGTGCTGCCAACTACCTGGAGAAGCTGTACGGTCATTCACGCCATGCGGAGCAGGTGTCGATCGTCATGCAAAAACGTTCACCTTCCGTTGTCCGCTGCCAGTTTTTCGAGTTGTTCGGTGATCCTCTCGGTTCACTGCTTCCATACTAGCATCACTGTGGAACTGTTCCGCTGCACATGAGCTCCTATTGTGCGATAGGAATATCCTCCTACTCGAAGGTCTATAATCCTCCCCCGTTCAAACTAAGTAATTTGTTGGAATTTCTCCTTGTTTCTTCGTGGAGGCATACTTAGGTCTCACTAAACGTTCGCCACTAACAAATAACTATTAACTATTTTCAACGTCCCGCTACAGCATCAGTTCATAGGGTGCCGCGGTGGCTCTGAAACTTTACTATTTTACGTAACCTCCTATAATTCATATGTGCTGAAAAAACATTTAATTCTGATGATTCCTTCATGGTGTTGCACTTTTTACAAACAGTGGTGTATATTATTGACGTAAATGAACTGCTCTTGATGACATCAACTCTAATTATTTCCGTAACGGAATGAAAAAACCAATGAGAATTCTAATACCAGAAAATATCACAATATTTTAGGAAACATGCCATCTATAGAAATAATATCTAATTATGGACTGGTTCTACCGTAAAGCTAACTATGGGGGCACTACAGTCATTAGTACCTTTTCTTCTCCGGTTAATGCAAAATCTTCATCTCCATTGCTTTGAGCTAAAAAATTAACAAAGTATTTTAGAAAAGATACTGAAATAAATACTATTAAATCCTGAATCTGAAATCTACAGATCATCTTCTATCCATAAAGTGCAAAATAAGTTTCAAAAACTTGCATTAAAAGTTTGAAAAACTCAGTTTAATTTCAATGTTTTCCCATAGATTAACATTACACTGAAAGTAAGTGAGGGTTCCACTCAATGTTGTTGTTTACAAAGTAGAACTTGTCCATACCAATAAAAAAGAGAAGAGATACTAGATATTCGCATCATTAGCAAAATGACTGCAACTCCAGGGCTCCTGCATAAATATCAGTTACGGAATAATCCAATATGTAATACCTGCAATTAAAATAATGGTTTGGAACACATTCTTTTAATTTGTGACAAATATGTTTCTCATACAAATCACTTGTGGAATATACTGTAGATAAGAGCATATGTAACTAAGAAAAGGAGCAATTAAGAATAATAATTATATTCTAATTTCTACATATGTGCTACCTATTCGCATTTTCCCTTCGATTATCCTAGTGGACAACACTGTCGAAGTGTGAGATAAGCTTAGCGTTTGTGTTAGTATTGCTGAATTTGGCCGCAACGCGGCGCGGTTACTGCTCTGAATCGAGTTTAACCGGAGTTCATTTCTCTTCTTTCAGGCGAGTTGTACCGGTGTTTCTCTGTGTGAAGAATTTTCACCGCTTCTCTTCTCTGCTGAAGTGGGCCTCGGATCTCTTTCATCGCAAATTTCCCGCGCATATACCGGCGAAGTGAACAGCATTGGAGATCAACAGGGTATTTTATGTTGCATCTGGTTATTTCGAAATCAGGAAGTAAGCATTTTAAGTAAGAAAAGTTCAGCATATGTTTTAAAAAAAGTCCCTTAAGTTCGATTATCCAAATAAGTAATTAAAAACCCACGAATCATTTTTAATATAAGTATCAATGTAGTATATTTTAACATAACCTTGTTGCACTGATTTTGACAGTTCTATAATGTACAGTCCATACTCTTAAAAGATCATTTATTTTAACT
>BMAO01031688.1:0-18353 GCA_019973975.1 Trichonephila clavata
TCTGCTCAGAAGTTTTCATTTCATTAAATATTATCAGCGCAAGAATCACACACACAACTTGAATATTTTTCACAAAATCCATAGGCTCTTCCAAAATTTTACTCGCAAAAAAGCATTTCTGCAAGTATTACATAGAGTATTTTTAAAAAGATTCGTTAATGCATTTTTATCAATAATGACGTATGTTGGAGATCAGGATTTACCAGTATATTTTTCATCCCAAACGAAAAAACTCTTGCATTCTTCTTCAAGTTTTGCACACCTCAAGTTAGTGTTTTGAGAAACATTTGAACTTGTCTTAGCATCTGGAAACCTCCTCTTCGAAGCTTTCATTGTGGCAGATTTAGTACGTCTTTTAGGCCTAGGTATGTTACACTTTTAAACTTTTTGGAGAAATCAAATTATATTTTTCAATGAAAAATATTTCAAAACGCCAAATTTCTTGTCGTAAAGCAACTTTTCTTTCTCTTTAGAACAAAGAGTACAAAAATATAACTACATTTGCAGGGGAAAAAATTCACAGAAAACACAGTAGAATAACTCTTGTATAATCAAAACAAAGAAATGATTTCACACATTTCAGTTCAAACACTAATCAGCGTGGAATAAAAAGAATTAGTTCCTTATTTATCAGGCTCTTTTCTAGCAGACGATCTGAAAAGTGGGCGTGGCAGCTTTGTTTAGTCTACAGTCATGCAGCAAAAATGGATAAATAATTCAACAACAAAATACAGCTACAGCTCTGAAATTTTGCAGACGCATTTTGAAGAATTAAACGTATCATATAAGCCAATAAAAAAAATCGATTGTTTGACGATTTTTAGGGTACCATATCGCCTTAAAATCAAGATTTTTATTTTCGAGCTTGTTGTGATTTATCTAACTCATGGAAAAAGAAAGACAATATTACAGTATAGTTATTGGAAATTATTCATGTAATTTTCTTGATTACCTAAAAAAATGACGCTTCTTTTTCTTTACCCCCTAAAATTCTCTTATAAAGTAAAATAATTGCTTAAGATTTTGGGAGTGTGATACTTTTTTAGGATAAACTAAATTTAAGCTACTTGATTTAGCAATGTCTGAATAAATTTTGAATTATTGTTTATCATAGTAAAAATAATGTAATTGTTGTATGAAGAAGTTTCTTTAGAATTCAATTTTGACAAATTATCACTAATATTTTAATTATCATGGTATTCGCTAATTTTTTTCACAAATTCTTAAATTTCATTTACAATACTAAATAATTCTCTGTAATTTTTAATTTTTATTTTTATGTGCTGCTCTGCTTGTAGATTCATTAAGAAAGGAAACATAAATGAAATGAATAATTTAGTTCTTTCGAAATGAATGATAATGATAATTATAATGGATAAGCCAATTTGTATTAGCTTGGTGCTTACAGCAAAGGCAAATAAAAAGAATTTAGGAATAATAATATTTAGAAGAATTTGAAGATAAACGAACAGTACATACAAATACTTGTTTGTAGTTATTTCTCATTTATTTTCATTCAAGAAGATTTTTTTTTTCTTTGTAAATGATATGAATGAAAAGTTTCTAAAACTTTTTTTTTGACTATTACTATCTTGTGCTACCAGATATCTAAGATTCTTAAGGCAGGAGAGGCATTAAAATTTTTTGTTTATACAAATTAAATAGTTAGTGAGGGTGTATTAAACTTTAGTATAGATATTTAGATCTCGGAAGATGTTGCCAACATAATTTCTCTAATTCCTTTGAACTGAATCTACTAAAAAAGTTTTCTCGACAGAGAAGATGCGTTATAGTATTTATATATGATGGTAATATTCTAAAAGAGTAAGCGCTGTCATTACTCAGATTTGTCAATTTCTAAACAAAACTATGTACATTAATTTATATTCATGATACTCCTTTATGTCAACTTTTAAGCTGGAGAAAGACAATATCAATTTGTTATATGTATGCAAATTAAATTGAAAGTAAATGGTAGGAAAAAAATATCATATTAAGTTGGATATGTCTGACTATTATCATGTGAAATGTGTATTTAGTACATTAAATATATTAATTTCTTTGAACATATGTTAAAACACGGATAACTAAAACTTACATTGAAAACCTTTGGCAAAATTTAAAGGAAGCTATAAAATTTAATTTACAGAATGTATAATTTTTTTGTAAATATTGTTGTTAAAAAAGGTGTATAGTTTTGTGCTACATAAACGAGAAAGAAATTACAATAGTATTCAGATGTACTTTTAATCTGCTTCATTTGTCCTACATATAAATTTGAAAATAATGTTATATTTTTTTAAGGATAGTAACACATGTTGAAAAGTTTTCTCTAACAATTTTCTTAAAATGTATTGTTCAAATTTAATCTCAAACTGCAAAACAAAAAGTATTTTTTGCAGAACAAATATGAAAAAAGAAAAGGAAAAGAAACAAAAATTAACATCATTAGAAATAACTTTTTTTTGGTCGAAATAGTACAGCAACGATGGAAAAAGATTAAAAACTCAGACAATTAAATTATCATTATTCCACCAGTTACAATTCGATATTCGCTGATACTCAAAAATTTTATCAAGATAAAATGAAATTCACAGCTAAGCAGTGTACGAAATTCTAATTGCTAAAACAAATAAACTTTTAAAATGAGCATTTAATGACCCAGAGATATTGTTTTTCGATATGTTTTAGTAACAGCAAAATGATTCATTATTCCAAGGATATATTTCTTTTTTTTTTATAAATTCTAGTTAAAGCATTGTACACACACATTTGATGGTTTTCAGTGCACGTTTGTAAATTATGTTTTAATTTGTTTTTGGAACTGCGAAGAGTTTTGGAAGTAATTTATAATCCAAGTATGGAATTAATTCACGAATTCCTAAGAACACTGCATTCTTGTTAAATGTAGTCAGTATAGTTTTTGAGAAGTGTATTGTAATAATTGCTGTATTCTGTTTCCTTTCAAACACAAACAATAAATTATTTGTAACTTTGTTCCTGTATTTATTTAACCAAGAGATTTATAATTAAATTTTACAAATTGTGTTACTATAGTTAAACGTTAATGGATATTTCTTAAATTAGATACTTTTCGAGCCATTATACTGAACAATTAAATACAATTTAATTTAAGATAGAACTCTGTTTTCTCTTAAATGTATAAATCTTCTTTAAAACTTCAAATGTGCACCCTCTTAAATTTATTTCATGCACTAATTTTTATGAAACGCAATGTTCAATACATTTATTAAAGAATTATGTTGAAAATAATAAAATTGATTCTTTTTTTTATCAAGTAGCTTGTATGTAGCTCGAATATATTCCTAATCTTATAAAATATTTGTAATTCAAATAATTTAAATAATAAACATTTTTAGAACAGAATTGATAAATAAAAAAAAATTCTGACAATATATATATTTGAAGTACGGAAAATACCCCTCCCAAGTAGAATGACTTAAAATTTTCCGTAATAAACTGTATATAATTAGATTTAACTTTATTTTGATTCGCAACTCTAAATTAAATTCGCAATATTAGAATTATAAAAATAGGACAATGCATTATCTAAAAAGTATGTGATATCTTTGTTAAAATAAGAAACACGAAAGCATTATGATTATTTACACATGTCTTAAGAAAAATGGAGATGTAAAAAAAGTATTAAAGTAATATTTTTAAAGCAATATATTCCCCGATGTGATTCAAAATATTTTTAAACTTTATGCACGATCCACGTTGATGAGAAATCCTCCATTAATGACATTCTCTAGAGTTAGCGTGAATTTAAATTTATATTTTATTCTAGCGTTTATTAGAAGGGAATGAAAGAAATTGCTACACGAAACACATATTGGACAGTATTAAGATTGTGAATAACAAAATGAGAGACTCAGTGGAAAAATACTGTGAATAAAGCTTTAAAAGATTGTCCAAAAAGTCAAAATTTTAAGAATAATCGATCAGATATTGGTCTTAAAAAAAGAACGTCGAAAGCCACGCGATAGAAGTGAAACTTCTTTGGCGACGTTGGACGTAAATGCAGGAATAGATCTAATCATATTAAACTGCTGAGATAACTCTAATCAAATAAAATTCGAACTTCATTTATTGTATGAAAATATTTTTATTCAATTTTCTGCATCATCATTTTCCAAGAAAGACACAATAGGTGTGTGGTAACTAAAGTAGGATATACAAATCCTCGATTGTAGTCAATCAAGAAAATCTGAGAAAACAGCATCAATCGTGGTTCCATTTTTTGTTTTTCCTTCTCTAGAATCAGTATTCATTGTCAAATTCAGTTTCCGTTTCAAGAATTCAATGAGTGTCTTTGTTTCTTCTGAAGCAAAATCAACATTAAAGTCTCCAGTTAAGATAATCAGTTTTTAATCATCGTTGGATCCAATGATTGTAGCAGCCTCTGATGTGTACAACACTAAAACTTTATGGATAAAGATGATAAGAACCGCGACAGGACTACCTGGTGATATATAGACTTTCGCCAGGAATTGCTGCTGGTTTTGCTTTTTTTTCTTTCACGAAACTCTTTTCCTCTTTTTGCATTTGTTCTAGACTATCTGACCAGAATTTATTTTGATTCAATGGGAATAAAAATTAATAATATAAACTTAATGCATCACTCACAGGAGTTACTATGTTTGATTACAAGACGCTATCCGTAGCGATTTGTGGAGCGAACGTTAGTGACATATACAGAATGCCCCAGACACTCCCGTAACGGGAAGAGCCATATAATGGTAATATTTTGGGTGCGTTTATTTGTTGAAAACGGCACGTTTATTACATAAAAACTAGAAAAATACACCACGCGATTTCGTTACGAGAGTAGCAAGGGTACCCACTTAATGTCACCAATACCTAAGCGCCTTTCATCCATAGCAGCAAGATATACTTTTGATGCACAATTCCCCCTTAGCAATCGTCCAACTTTTCCATGGATATGACGCAAGTCACGTGTTGTACCCCTCCCCGCTCTCTTTTACTCCCGCTCGCTATCTCCTCACCATGGCGTCGTTTGCGGGGGATGAGGGGAATCACTACTTCCGTTCGCTTTTTCACTGTTACTTAAAACTGGGTAAATTTCCCATTCACTCCCGTCCGCAAAGAAGTTTCGCTTCAATAATCTCATTAAAACGTCAAAACACTGAAACTATCGGAAAGAAAAACAATATCAGAAGCATGGGCACCTTCAGAAGCACCTTAGTATCTAGCACCATTGCAAAGGTTACACATAAACTTAATTTTAAGTCAGGCGTGCCCAAAACCAAACCGCTGTTTGATTGCAAGCAGAAGAAGTAAGAGTATGGCAGTGCACAGACGATTTCAATGAGGATATTCAGAAATTGAATAATTTATTTTTTAGAGATAAATAGAAATTGCGTTTTTCGCAGCCATCAAGGTATTCTCATTTGGCGTGATAAGAAAACTTTAATAAGATTGCCTTAAACATCTAAAGAAAAAGGAATTTAATTAGCTTTCTCAAGATTTCAGACTGTATGAGTACGAGGTTTTCGCAAAGATTTGTATTTTGAAGGGAGAGGTAAATTACAAGGTATACATGGAGATGCTTGAGCTTTTTATGATTCTATTTTTAGAAGACTTAATTATTTATGGTTGATTTTATATTTAAACAAGACTCTGCGTTTTGCCACAAGTCAATAGTCTTCATTGGCTGATTTAAAATCCATAAAATAAAACCCCTTATTTGACTGAGACATATGTTGTTACTAATGCCACCTGATCGGCATGCACCAAATTGAGGTCCAGGAAATTCATCATGGCAATGGGCTAGATTGTAAGCCTATTGTTAGCCGCAGCCCTGTGCACCATGCAGGTGACAGTACGTTTTGGCTCGTTTCCACCCCAGTTTTTAGAGAGAAAACCCTGGGGTGGTCAGGGGCCTCCCAAACCTCTCCCCTTCAGCTAACCTCATAAGAGTACATGCGGCTCGACGACTATTTTTGTTATTTTTATTTTTTTTAAACATTTATAAACCCCGTGCACCACTCAATGTATAACACGGGGGGCATACAACACAGACAGAAGAAAGGATTACAATACAAACATCCATGCCTTCTCCGGGATTCGAACCCAGTCCCTACGGCACCGCAGTCAGCTTCACTGACCACTATGCCGGATGGGCGGCTCGACGACTATTTAGAGTTCTACATCCGATATAATGGTTAGCGACGCTGACTGCTGTACCGTAGGGCCTAGGTTCGAATCCTGGAGAAGGCATGAATGTTTGTAAATGTAAAGTCCCTTGGGGGCATTAATACGGCATGGGGTACTTTTAATAGCCGTCGAGTCGCAAGTCCTTTCGTGATTTTGGTGGAAAGCTTAAGAGAGGTGAGAGGATCCTGGCCAAACCTAGGGTGTCTCCCTCAAAATTGGGGTGGAACCGAGGTAAAATGCAGTGTCCCCTGTATGGTGATCAAAGCCGCGGCTAACAACAGGCGTGCATCTAGACTTTTGTCGCAATGAATTTCGTGAACCTCGATTTGATATCGTCAGACAGGTGGCATTGGTAACAACAATAGATATATGCTCGATTTAAAATCCATAGGTATGATAATTGGCTTCTTGAAGGGACGTATTTAAGTTAACTCAAAAAGAGAAAATAAATTCATAAAAAGAGTGATTTTCATTTAGAAAGAGACTGCAGCAAAATGTTCTTTAATCTCAGATCTACTTGGAGAAATTGTGGTTTTTTGTTTTGTAATTTATGCATCACATGATTGCAGTTGTAGTTATTTTTTACCAACTTATCACTAAACTCTCTAGTTGGTAGAGTCTCAACGTTTTTTTTTTAAACGTTAAATAAAATATTTCAATAATAAATTAAATAATTGTGTGGTATATTTAAAAAAGACGTCGTTTCGGATATTATTGAGTACATATAATAATCAAAACTCTTTGTGATTATTATCTAAATTATACATTCATTTTTTGAAGGTTTTAATAATGAATTAAGTTTTAACAACGTTTTTTAAACCTTATGTACAAAATATTTTATCTTTCTAGGAAAACATGCTCTCAAAGCATTTTGTGGAGATCGACTTTTCTTATGTAAGTTGTGACGTTTGATTCAATAATGGTAGCGTGTTTGAAATATAATAATTTAGTTTAATTAAGTCACAGCTATTATTTACATTAATATACAAGTTTTCACTATGAGATGATTTTAGAGTCCAAAATAATTTTGTGAGGGAGGGATCTTGTTGATGTCTGTTCCATGCGAAGTTTCGCTGTTCACTCTCACGGCCCTCTGCGGTTGACCGACCTCTTCCCCTTTCACACCCCACATCCGGTGGTGGCGAAATGCTTCCCCTCGGGTCAAAGGTTGCAGGGGCTAATTAAGACACGTCCGTCACAGTATATTAGCGACTGCAAGTGTCTTTGCACGTGTGGTCATCATTCTTCTAAAAACTGACCCGGCCGTGGGAAGCAAGTCCCAGAGGTCTCAAAGGGGGACGCACATACGTCACAAAGTACATTTAAATGGAAAGAAATTTGCTCTATTTTAAATATGAATAAATTATTTTGATTTCTGTGAAATTATCCTGAATTGCCGAAATAGCTATTATCTAATTTTACATGCTGATATTCTGAATTGGAGAAAAAATCTTATACTAAACTTCATTCATTACGGAATTTTTACAGTTACATGCGGAAAATAGAAATACACTGTAGGTAGAATGTATATCACAAGTAGTTTGGATAAATTTGAACTTCGTGGCGGAGATAATATATTCATTCAAATGGTAATTTTTTCCCTCATGTTAATTCAGGAACATATAGTATCACCTGATTGTTAACCCATTGCTCACCACACTGTGCTCTTTTTAATGTCTCTAAAAATCCCAGATTTATACAAATACTGACCTCGACATTAAGATGCGCATTTCATTTTTCCTTTTGACTCTGACAAAGGTGCACGTTTGTTCGTGTTTCTTTTCACTTTCTAAAGTTCGTAATAACTATTTTGTTGTTTATTTTTACTTTCTCTTGCCTATTGGCATCGTCGTCGAATTGCAACGACAGTGATACTAAATGGGAATATTTACCGGAAACTGATGAATACAACATTCACTCTGATTCACATTTGTCTATTTGGGATGAAGAAGATGAAGAATTGAAAGAAAATGACAATATATTCATGAAACGCATTGAAAAAGCTTTTTATTCCAATGAACATTTTGAACGCAATTACAAAAACTTTTTAAGCTTTCTTATTTTTTCAAATTTTTGGTACCCATTCAATTTTGTAACAAAACTTTTAAAATATTATACAAAAAAAAAATTCAATAAATTAAAATCTACTTAACATATTTTCTTTATGCTGGTTATACTGGTTGTATATCTTTAATAAGCCAAGTATCCCCATGAGGTTACAATGTGATTTTGCCGTATGCATAGCATCTATCTACTATTGTTTACATGGTGCCCAAGCGGTTAATGGAAGCAAAATGGAAAAAATACCCTAAAATTACATGTTTTACATGTAAATAAAAACATAGAGTACATATTTTCCTTTATTATGAAATTTTAGTGACAGTAATATAATGATAAAAATTTGAAAGTTTTGATTCTTTATGAAATGTACTTAAATCATCTTGATTCGGAATTTCTAAATTATATTTTCTTAAACAGTAATAAAACATGGAAAGGGATGATGGCTCTTTCCAAAGCTTGTATTTTATATAACTTCCTCCTTCTCATATATGACATTTTCCTTCCTTTCTGTGTAGGGATTGCAAGACCGGTATATCAAGATACCGAATACCAGCATTTTGAGCTATTTGTACAATTTTGTAATACCGGTATTCACAAGTTTAAATACCGTTTTTTCGGTATTTACAAGGAATTTTTTAAATTGTCTCCACTGTTTGTACAGGGATCGCCAACATAGCAAAATGGTATGCGTTTTTGTTTTTATGTCTCTCTAACGGGTGAAATTAATTAGACTGGGAATATAAAGTTCACCGTACAATCACAAGAAAAGTGATAAAATATGAGAATCATTCAAACAGGCGGGCTAAAACTATTCTATTACAGCTCAGAGCGATACTGCACAAGCGCAGGATTCGTAGTCTGGTATTCGTATCTGTGAAAAGAAGGTTGTAGTTGTGAAGAAAGTGGGTAATATTTCGAAATTTTTTTAATTGATGAGCTTGTTATTCACATTGTATTTGCATATCATACAGTACAATTGATGTATTACGTTTTTAAGATCACGTTTCAGAAATTTGTAACTGTACCACAGACTGAATAGTGATGTTTACATTTTTTTTTGAGATTTAAATAAATAATTAGTAGATTTAAATGTTCCTTTCTTTTTTGTGACTCTTCACATACTGTTATAATTTAGAAGTTACAAATTATTTTTTGTGATTTTTACACTCTTTAATAAAACTGGCAAATAAAACAAAGAAATACCTGTGTGTTTTCTTTCTTTTTCTAAAATTTCTACGACCAGTATTAAAATCTAAAAAATACCGAATACCGGCATTGAACTTTTGGTTCAATATTGCAATTCTTATTTCTGTGTAAAGCAACCAGCTCGTGAAAGTATCTGCTTCCTTTCCAGCTGGATTCTGCTGCCCGTTGTAATAAATTCGTCCCTCGTGAAAAGGTTTAATTATATTGTCCGCGATAAGCAACATAATTTCAGAAACATAAACTTGCGTCAAGTGGATTTTATCACCAGATAAAACAATCACATAGAAACAAAATTATACCACTCGCCTTTTCTTCCATCCTTTCTTCAACCTTAAGAGAACACTATCAGAGAAAAAAAAAGAAAGAGAAGAATATAATGCTTTTAAGTGCATCCTTCCTTCAAACGACTCGCGAAGGAGGAAAATGAGGCTTGAAACTCTATTAAAAGCAAAGAGAGGCAAAAAGAAAGAACGTTTGTTTTTAGTGCGTGTTGTGGTAGCGTTGGAGTAATGTTGTAGTGTTATACACCGTCAATAAAACGTGAAGCATTACTGAAAATATTACAAACAATAAACTAAAGAAGTGAGTATATATACTGGTAATAATAAAAAAATATACTAGAGACGCTTATTCTGGAATATTTTCTCAGCAGGAAGAAACCATTGTAATAAAGAACTATTTATAAACAACTGAAAGGAAATGTGTGATCTATATCTGAGCGTTTAGATATAAAAAAGGGCTTTAATAGCAGATATAAAAAAAGGATATTTTGTTCTATATTTTCAATACCTGAAGCATTGTCATTTGAGACTGCATCAAAAAGCTGCGGTCTACATAATATGTGCTTTGTTATTTATTGATATCAGTATGAAACTTGATAAAATTTTATCATATGATGTGAAGAAATAATTTAATAATTAACGAAAAAAACATCAGAAATAGATTTTTATGTGTGGAAGGAAAACCGAGAGTTTTTTCCCCCAATTAATTAGAACTTTTCCATATTTTATTTAAATGGTGAGTACTGCCGTTATGATATAAATTTGTTGAAGAAATTTCTAAGACATCTTAATTTGCATCTGATGTATAATGTAAAGCCTTTTAGATGTTATGAATTTCCAATTATTTCAATTTTTAATATTTTTCATACATTTCTGCAATATTTTTTATTACGTTTAT
Source organism: Trichonephila clavata (assembly GCA_019973975.1). Lineage (NCBI taxonomy): Eukaryota > Metazoa > Arthropoda > Arachnida > Araneae > Nephilidae > Trichonephila > Trichonephila clavata. Next base: position 10,648 of record BMAO01031688.1, read on the forward strand.
CAATAACCTAAAATCCTTTTAAATGTTGTTTTCTAATATATTTAGAATTATTATTATTATTTATTTATTTTTTCAAATGCTTTCAATTTTAACGCTTGGAAATTGGAAATGAACTTATTGAAGTTATGTCTCCAGGCAGAAAATAAAATTAAAAATGTTATAAGTAAGGAAATTTTTTATTTTTCCAAACCAAAATTGCATGTGGGCTCATTTTTCAGGACGGTAGAGGTTTTAAATTTCAATATAATAAAAAAAAACACTGATTTTTTTGTTTAGCTTTTTAGATGAAATTAAAATTTTAAGCTTCATTTTGGAAAAGAAGCCAACATTTTAATCCCGTGTCACTCTTCAGAAACTTCTATAAATAATTTAATATTGTTATTGTATGCTTCATGAAGTTATGCTAGGGCATTTATCCTAACACACACACACAAAACACTCATACTTTCAAAAGTATATTATGGTGGTTGTGGATTGAACATGCGCTTATTCACCAAAATGAGAGGAAAACTTTTCAGTGTGATTCATCAAGTCTATCAATATTTATTCAAAGATTTCAAAACTCCAAAAAAAAGTACCAATAAGTATATATTTTTCAACTTTCATTCATTACATTTAAAATTAAATATTCATTACTAAAGTGTTAATCAACTGTACCAAATAATTAATTTTGTAAAATTTGATACTTCAAAGTACAAAAATATTTCTTTTTATTTTTTTTTTAAGATTTCCTTACTGAAATTTGTTAATATCTGTTACAAAAAAAAAATAATGAATGACAAAAAGGTCAAAATAGAAAATCTATACCCTTCTAACCGTTTACCAAACAGTAACCTGGAAAAGATACTGGCATCGATTTACACCGTTACTAAAATCCTTTCTTTTAATTTCTATTTTTTAATTAAGTTACGCTTATCTTTTTAAGTCAGACAAGTTTTTTTTATTTTTGCTAGCATTTCTTTGATCCCTAAATTTTGTCTAAAATATAATTTCGAGAAACAGTTTATCGTCTTCTATTTAAAAAAAAAATTCTACATCTACTAATATTTATTTACATGAATAGTTACTGAAGTACTTTAGTCAGTAAACATTATTTATCCTTTGTTCTCTCTCCTGCATCCTCTCTACTGAATTTTCCTATTCTGTCTTTTAGTGTTCTTCATAAAGAAGTTGAAGCGGTGCGCTTATCCGGAGGATAGAACCCTGAACCTTCGGGTCCGAAACCGAGCAACTTAACCACTACACCAAAATGAAAAACAGAAACTGAATAACTACCTTTCTATTTCAAATCTAATGCATCTTTCTATGAATACCAAGATTATTAAAATGGTTAAGTGAAGAATTGAGTAACATTAAAACAGCTGTTGGAAGTTTTTATCTTTATATTACCTCACAAAAATAATCTGAAAATTTTACACTTGTTGTAATGTTTGGCTATGCCTACTTCCCTCTAATCCTCCTTGTCTACTCTCGGACCCGGCTAGAAGTGTGGAAACAACTAATTGGTCAGAAGACATGATTCACTAAAATTATTTTACTGTCACACTTATCAACACAAGCACAATAATAATCCAATTAAAATAGTTTGATCACTATTTAGAGCGTGAAGGTGCGAAGAGCGATCCACACATCACTATCTCTTAAAACAAGCGAATTCAGAATTTATACAATAATCTTAATTTGCATAATCACGTTTTCTTACCTTCTGTGAAAATTGGTTTAATTAAATATTTTTCTTAAAGGGTCCGCAAGGGGTTAGTAGAGCAGCCTATAGATTCGTCACAATGTGACAGATATTACGCGTCCTTCCACTAATCTTCTTGGGAAATCTTTGGGCTATCATTCGCAACCAATCCTTTGAAAGAAGAAACCGTGATATGCAAATTAGATCAGTTATATATAGTATAGGTTTTCTAGCTAGTAAGAGAGATAGAGGAGAATAGATGAATAGACGGAGTTGTCAGGAGATTGCAATATTGAGAAGCTGATGCTAAGGAAAGATATCTACCGATCAGGTATTTGTAAACATTGATAGCACATTTAGGATGTTAAAGAGTTGAAGATATTGAAGTGACGATTGGTTATCATAGCTTAATTGTAAATCAAATATTAGAGTAGTGGATTGATCCAAAAAAGGAGGATCAATTTAATAGATCTTTCGTAGTTAAATCCCCTCTGCTCTTCATTGGAACATCACATCTTATTTGAATACTGGAATTGTGTCTGTTGATAATTAGTGTGCTGAATATAAATAGTTGAAAAGTCTTATGGCGAGTCGTGCTTCACTTTCTTTCACACCTCTAGCCTGGTCCGAGAGTAGGTTCCGTATATTACAAACTAAGATTAAGAATAGTAGAATTTTTATACCAAAATGGGATCTTATCATTCTACTTGAAATTTTCTACGCTTCAATTTTTTTCAATCTCAAGTACATCGAATGTAGCCAGTTCTTCAGATACTAATGATTACCCTTAGACTTTATACTGGTATGCTGAAATTAATTCATACGTGGATGCGACGAAAATTTGAATGAAATACACATTAACCAGGAGTTTTAATTAATTTTCTTTAACAACGTAGACATTATACGTTTCTTTATGTATGAAATAAAATTTATAAATGTATAATAAGCTATTATACAAGGTTTGATACTTTATTACACATTTTTCTTTTTATTTCGCTACACTTGTTATACAAAATCCGCAAATGACACATGTGAAAGGACATTAAATAAAAGCTTTTATTAAAATTAAAAATTAAGAAACTGCTTAAAGCAATTCAGGTATCATCCATTCCATCTGATTATTACTTGAAATAGTGAAATCTGCAGTAATTTTTGTGAAGTTCTAACACAAAGTCAATTCGAAATAGCTCAGTATATTGATAAAGAGCAAAATGCTTGGAATATACAAAAGTTGTTTTTAGTAAAGGTATAAGCAAAAAAAAATTGAAATCATTTATACGAGTGTTGAATTCCTTTTCGTTGTTATTTTAATAATTTAAGGTATCCGACTACTTGCGACAACTTTTAAAAAAAAAAATAGAGATACGTGGATTTTTGTGGTTTTTAGATTTATTAAGTATATTTTTAAAAAAATTATGCTAAAATTAAGAAGATAAAAATAAATTATTATTACTAAAAAAAGAAAAAAAATTGGTAAAAATTTACAAAAAAATAAAATAAAATAAAAACCATCAACGGGCTTTATTTTTAAACAAAAGCTTATGAACAAATTTTCAGTTTTTCAATTCTGATGTGTACTTATGTTAATCATTTTGGAAATAACCTTCAGGATAAGAGGTATTTTAATTCTTTTTACAAAAACTAGTGCACTTCATCTTAGTTATTATATGAAATTGCTTAAGATAATAGTGGTTACAATGACATAAGGGACTGCAAATTTTGTAATAAAACAGTGATTGATCAATCTGAAGGTTAAAACACTTCTACTATTATATAAAACATACACAAAAATGTCACAGTTAATTATTTTCAAAACATTTTTAAAAATCTCTGTCGCCATTTGTGCATTTATAAAAAAAAAACATATTTCAAGTAAAACGCTTTTTAACCTCTTCAGGACCGACGAAGGGAAAAAGAAGCGTTTCCCCAAGCCCACACGTTCCGCGAGAATACGCACGCACGGGAGCGGGCGAATTTCCCTGTTAAGCCTAATTTCATTTAAGAATTCATGTAAAATCCTAAATTCAGTCAAATACGCTAAAATTTATATTTTACTATAATAGATAATATCTTAATATACAGGACAAACATTTTCGCTATAGTTAAAAAAAATGCGAATTTTAAAGAAAATTTTCAAATTTTAATAAAAAAGTACTTTTTTCACTCTTTTCGGCATGATGATTAAAATAAAATAGACGCAAAACTTACAAAATACTTCCTGGCATATATCAAACGATAAATTTACTCTCACATAAACTTGATGCTTTTCTAACTGTGATACAAATCTCTTAAATAACAGCTAAAGTATCGTTTTTTTATTTTTAATTAATCCTCATAATGCTGTTTGCTTTCTTAGTATCTCTTTAGTGTTATGTTTTCTGTTCTTATTGTTGTGGCAATTCTAAATGAGATAGCAACGACAAAGAATCGTTTGTTCTTACTGAATTAAAAATGATTCACAGTAAGAAGAAAATTTTTTTTTTAGTATTCGCTTTTGTTCTATGAAGATTTGATTTTAAATGTCTTTTGAGTATTAAAGTTATTGATGTAAATATGAACCACAAATGAGATAAATACTGAAACTATTATTATAAATATCTGATGCCCAATTAACCAACAATGATTTCCTTCATTTTCTAAGAGCGCAATAAATCTCAAACCCTTAAATGACTGATTCTCTCGAAAATTCTGAACATGTACAGTTGTTTACATTCATAAATATTCACGATCTAATTTTTAAAAAAACTCTGAGCCGAAAGCACATATTAAAGTTTAAATTTTTGTGAAATATTATTAAAAAACGGACTTTAACCACCAGCTAGGGATTTATGAAAATTAATATAGAAACGTTTCAAACTCTGATCACACCGGTTATCAGAGAAGGGAGAGGCAATCACATATATGATACCGTGGACCCTGGAGGGAGATACACGTGATCATATATATGTGATTATGGTCTGAACGGGTTAAGGTATGACATCTTGCTTAAAATATAATGGCATCTGCTTTTTCTAAAACACTTGTAGTTTTTGTTCTAGTTAACGAGAAATAATAAACTTGATATTTTTATAAAGCTAATAAGTTGGTTTATAAAATAAAGTCATAAGAATGTGACGATTTTTAGCAAAATTCACAATTTTAGGGCAGTCGGATACCATAAATACATTACTCGCAAAATCTAACTAATTTACACTTTTTTTACTATTTGTAAAATACGGCATAAATTTCTTGGTTCTCTAAAAAGAGAAAATATCTCAAAAAAAAAAACTTTATTGGCTGTGATTGTTAACATTTTACTTGTTAAAATTTGAAGGACTATATAATAAAAAAACACAGGTGCGTAATAATTCAGCAGTTAAATAAAAATTACTCAGTAAGAAATTTATTTTTCAAAATTTAAAGCAAAATTTTTAAATTAAATTCATTGTGCATTGTATTATAAATTTGGAATGGGAAGAATAGTATAAATAAACATATTCCTTGTAGTGACTAAATTTAAAATAGATATAGGACCAAAATCCTCTTATATTTCAGATTTAGATTTTGTTAAGACCCTTAAAATGCTGTACTACAGCCACTTTTAGTAAATTTAAGATTCAAACATGCTTTTTAAAAGACTCTTTTAGTGAAAATGAACAGTTGCAAGAAATGAAGCAAACACGCCAAAAAAATGAAAGATAGCATTCTCTTATTTATTTTTTATTGCTTGTTATTCAAATTAAATCCCTTTCCATGTACATAAAATAGTCAGTAACTGTAAAGGAAACTAAAAATTGTCGAAGAAAAGTAATAATATTTCTAATAATAAAAGAATTCGTTTTTCAAGCATGAGCCGCTCTATCCATCATTTTTATTCACAAACCGCAATTTGATTGCTTTCACTCTCTCCATCCAGAAAATTCTCATTCTTGGAGAATATTTACCACTCTGCGTAAATTAGAGAACTGAATTGATTCTCACGAATTGCAATAAATCATCAAAGGGAAGGGTTTATCCGCACATTCAATCCGAAAGAGTGAAACCGAATGGAAATTGGAATTTACTCTTCGCAGAGAAGCTGCAGCTTAATATGATATGTATTTACCGACATAAATGAGATACTTTCTGCAGAATTCCTTTTAGTAAGGTTCTCGATGTTTGAGCAGTAGAATAGAAAACTACATTCAACGAAATATTGGCATAGATAATTAGTTTGAGCCAGAAAACTTAAGGAACCTGCTTTAAATAAAATGTGAAATGAATGGTGAAAAATTGGAATGTCGAATGTTTATATCTAACTAAGAATATTTATTGCAATTATGGAATTAGTCACATTAAGTGTTTGGTATGTGAAATATTCTAGGAATTTATTTAGCCTCTGAAACTTTGAAAAAAAAAATGAAATTTTGTGTCCATGTATACATAAAAACTGTTTAAATTATCAATATTTTAATAATGAAATTGGATTGGGATTTCTCGTCAAAACTTATTGAAAATAACTGGAAAAAAATTAATGTCTCATGGAACTGAAAGCTTGAAACTGAAGACATGTGACTTTTGGAGAATTGGAACATACATATAAAATCGGAAAAGTACTTAGTACATATTTTAAATTAAAAAAAAAAAAAGAAACATGAGATTTTCTTTTATTACCTAATTTCTACCAAAAGGTATTCTGTAGAAATTAGGTCCTCTATTAATCTATCTTTAATATTTCATTTTACACTTTGCAAGAAAGGTATGGGCATGCTAGATATTCAAATACTTTACTAAACATATAAGCTGAAAGACTGGAATTTTTCTTAGTGATATTAATTTTGATAACGATGTTAATCTAAATGGAGTTTTATTTCAAATTTTCTCTATTTTTTTATCTATATTTTGAAGTGAAAACTTCTTTTGCAGCGTTGGGCACTTTTTGGTAGGGGAAAATCTTATGAGTTCGCGTCACGACATGCTCTGATTGGCGCACGCGCAAGGTGTTCGCCTTAGACACTTTTTGGATGGGTGAATCTCGTGCGTTCGCGTCACCGACATGCTTATAGCAGTATATCTGTAACTATACAGCTGACGTATAGTGCTGTGTATATCTTATAAGTGAAATTGAATGGATTTAGTGAAAAGTTCAATGTGCATATACTGTGCATTGCTCGTTGCGATTCCGAGAATGGGCAATACATATTAATGGTTGCCTTTATATTTCGCTGGAAAATCTATGAGACAGATACAACAATATTTATTCGAAATTTGATGATTATACAAAAGAAGGTTTGAAATACTCGAAAAAAGATTTGGCGAAAATATATGATAATGTAACGATTTCAATAAAAACTTTGCAGATGATAAAAATCTACCACTATAATTGAATTTCTAAATGAAAAACTTAATTTAAATATGTCCAATGATCGAAAACTCAGTACTCACAAAATATAAACGACGATCGATGCGGTTTTTACGCGATACTTAGATAAATTTGAATCAAACATTTCCTTTCTTACTTTAGTTACCATAATATTGTATCTTTTTTAGAACAAAATGAAATAATTGAAAGTACAAAAAGTCTAAGTATTGTGAAATTAATGATGACAATGATACAAACAATTAAAATAATGTTAAAAATCAAGTACTTTGAAATTAAGTAATAAAATACTATCCATAAATAATACGATTGTATATTAATTATTTCATTTGAACTGTATTTATATTTGCTCATGATCTTGTACAGCCCGTAATATATTTGAATAATAAAAAACCATATAAACATGCATTTAGTTGCTGTCGGAGTGTCAATAGATGTGAAAACCAGATTGATGTCGATAATTTTAATTCAAACATTAAGAAATTTCAAATTTTAATACTAAAAAAGTTTTTTCTTCTATCGGCAGTCTCTATAACTGCCAATTTTTTTTAAAGATTATATCCGTACAAAATTTATTCGACACTTTAACTAATCCTTACGCACATAATGCTGTAAGTTACAGCTATTAATGTTGATTGGTTTTGTGCCATGGAGTTTAAGGTTGAAGTAAACCTTGAGAGAATG